>CAAKHG010037119.1:0-11886 GCA_901007715.1 Dactylopterus volitans
ACTACTATTACTGCTGCCACTACTACTATTACTGCTACCACTACCACTACTACTACTACTACTACTACTACTAATAATAATAATAATAATAGTAATAATAATAACAACAACAACTGAGATCAAGAATTTTAAAAGTAAAAGATGAAGGTACAGTCAGAGTCAGCCTGTTTTCAAAAGCAAACATTTAATTCACTTTTGAATAACATTTTTGTCTGCTCATGCATTTTCGAGCACTGACGGCACCGATCACTTTTTTAAACCAGACGTCAGGATGGACCAGAGAGTTTTACCTGACAATCTGAGGCTGCTTTGATCAGCAATCCGCAAATTAGATACTTGTCTGATTGAAGCTCACAACGTATTAGTAAAATCAGGTCACATCAAAAAACATTTTAACAGAACATTTCATCAGCACCAGAGGAAATATTGTAAAACTCATAAATTCAACTAATTCCTTTAAGCAATAAGATATAGTTTGGTTATTCATAATAGTCCTTTATCCCTGTGAGATGGGACAAGATTGTACATCTCTTCTCTTTCTGCAGGGGAGTGGCATAGGGGATTTCAAGTTGTGTAATTAAAAAAAAAAAAAAGTCTAATGTAAATATTTTATGCAAACATAAATAAATCAATAAAATATGCAAAACAGACAAGAAGAATTTTCATTTTTGATGGCGAAAAACATTTCTTGTGGATGACTGCACACTGGAATAGTCGTAGCTGAGTCATGACATGATGGTTATCGTGAGGAAGCCTCTCAATCAGTCTGCACAGAAGAGGATCATACAAACTTGTATGAGTAATATTTGGACTACTTACTAGTTTAAACTTTTGAGCTTTTTTTTTTAATTCTAGACATTTCTTTTAATCTGTGGGCTATAATTATTTTTGATATGTTTTACAGTACATGTTAATGTAATAGTTTTTATTAGATGATGGAATCAGTGTAGAGCGTAAGTGTTTACCGTACATTTAAATTGTTAGTTAAACCAACTGTTTTATGCTCATATCAAATGTATAAAACAGAGCAGTGTTATGCTGTGACCACATCATCTCAGGCCTATCTACATCACCATCTTATTACAGGTTATGGTTATGTCTCCTAGAAATTACATTACTATTCTACTAAACGGAATTCAATTATGTTTTGAGTGAAACATATTTTCTTGTGGATTACATTGATGGCAAACATATTTGGTTGTATTTATCTGAAACTGTTTGTAACAAAAATGGAAACATATTGCAATAGAGCCATGAAGTCTGCCATCTTAACAAAATGTGTAGTCTTAATGTCCTAACTGGAAATGAGCGTATTTCTCAATTTCAACATACTGTTAGAGAATTTATTATCAGACTGACTTCTGATGAAATGATGAATGGAATCTGCTGTATTTTCCAACTAAAAGCAGCACACTAAATAGCCATTATGTACTTTTTTGAGCTGACATGATGAAACTCTTTGGAGGTAATTTCAAGAATGGAATGGAAGAGAACCACAAACTTAGATTAAGTTTTTATTATTGCAACTTTGGTTTGTAGAGAACATCTCTTTTTTTACAAAGACCAAAACATATGGAGCAACATATGAAGGAATAGTGCTCCATAATTTAAAAATCTGCATCCATTCCATCAATTCTTCTTCCACCTAAATACATATACTGGACTTTATTCTGCTATTCAAAGTTAATTGCAGAAATGTTCCTTTGAAAAAAAAAAACATCTTCATCTTCACCCTATTCATTGTTCTCCAATCCCTATCACGACTGGCATTTTTCCACCCACAAGCAACAGAGTTCTGAACACATGACTATAATCCAAACATAACAGTGCTTTTTGGCTTAGAAAAAGTACACAAATTATGTATTTAATCTTCTTATCTGTTTTTCCTCTAATATGTGGCACACCTAAAATACAAATTAATCATGTTGAAAGCCCAATAAAACTGTGCATGTGTTACTGCACTATAACAGCAATGGAAAATGTGCTCCTACACATGGATGGTAAATTAGATTCCTCATTTCAATAAATACTTTAAGGCCTCAGCACTTAAATGTCTGACTCTGATATTAGTTAATCAAGCTCCAGCAGACTGCCTCAAAGTTTAATAAGTATGATTGCTGCTCTTCTGCCACAACTAGAAACAGTCAAGAGAGCTGTTTGATTCCAATTAACAGAACAGGTATTTCAAGTGTTAATAACAACTTACAGAAATTGTCTTCGAATGAAAGGGGAATGAGTTTAATGCCCGAGACACTTCAATATCCTTCCTATTCAACTGTGCATGAAAAAGATTTTTCACATTAGAATGTGGACCAAATTCCCAGAAGCACCCTAAAACCTTTGAAAATTTCAACAAATTAATGCATTTATCATTTCTTTAGAAACAACGAAGATGTGTATTGGATTCACTTTTACATATCAAATGTATTATGAAATCGAGCACCGAGGTATCACTCATCATATCCAAACATATTAACATAACTGACAAGATGACTTGATTGCAATCTGTGTAAAGCAAGATCAAATTTCATTTTGGAAATCATCAGAGGAAATACTCATTTGTGTTTTGTTTTTTTTTAATACTTTATTACACACTGTATTCACTTAAAACAAGCTTAAACTAGTTAAATCCTAGTTGTAAATCACAATAATCATATGATGTAGATACTCTAGCATGCTGTCAAGTAGCTACTGAATATTGTGTTTCTACTTCGGTGATGAGTCCATTATTCACAAATTATTATGCTAATCTGCTTAAGTGCAGCCAAACTCCTGAAACCTTATCTCAAGCTCTGTGCAAATCTGTAATCTGCAGTGGCTTTGACTTTTAGATCAGTCACAGTCAAAATAAATACATAGCTTGTGGAATTTGAAAAATAAAAAGAATGATATAATCAGATTACAGTATAACTTTATATAGGGGTATATTCAACATATTCTAACTCCCACCTCTTCAAATATGCTTAGTCAGTGCCTGCTAGCATCAAACGTGCAGGTGACCTACATTGTTGGATTGTCATAGCTGCTCAATACATAACATATCTATATGTAGCGATAAACTCCATGCATGACTGGTGAACAAGTGCGACAGTGGCTGAGATTCAGATTTGCAACAATGAGACTGTTATTAATTCACATGTTAATAAAAGACAACAATAACGTGAGAGTGTAACAGGGGTGTTTGCAAACACTTTTCAAATTAGTTGTCATTGTAACTCTGACAACGGAAGCCACGCCACAATGTTAATCTAAATTTGAGGTTGTTTTGTGCCTAAACCAAAGCGGACCTCAAAAATTACATTTTTATATCTTGAAATAGGTTTTTTTTCCCACACTAATTTCTTTTATTTTGGAAGGCAAGAGACAGGGGCCACACTGTGCTAGATCTTAGCATAAGTTAAATCCAACTGACTCAAGCTAAGGAAATTTCATCATAGCAGTCTACACAAGCACTTGACTATCTGTACTGACTCCATTCGGTATTTCTAGGAGACTTGTTTACCAAGGCTGTAGTTCTGTAAGTGAAAGCGACATCAAATGACCGTTACTCTTTTATTCATTGGTAGTTGTGTAAGATCTAGATCACCATTGCCAGGGGCAAGGCCAGTGCAACAACACTGACCATAAACTGTTTCATCTTTTGGCTATGTTATCCAATTGGCAACGGATGCAGGAAGGCAATATGAACCAACAAACTGATTATTTTGGGGGCTTTGTGACCTTTGGGAAAACTGCCTCCCACTGAACATCCATCATGGGAAATGATGAGGTGTACAGTATGTTTGTCTCTACTTTATATGCATTTCAGCATACTCTGACAGAAAGCTGTCAGCTGTAGGGCTGGAGAGATTTTCCACCGGCATCCATGGAGAAAATCCTGGGTGGATTCAGAGCTGCCTGGCTTTTCTGATGTGTAAGAGTGCTGGAGACAGGCCTGGCGGGTTTAAGCAGATTAATTAGGGTGTAGCGAAGACTGTGAAGAAATCTTTCTTTCATAGATGCTATATCCACTGACGCAGCTTTGCATATACCGCCAAGTCCCTGAGATGTGCGCACTACCAGTCGCATTACCACACACAAATACACAGCACATACACACAGAGGAGACACAGCTGGAGGGGCAAAAGGCAGCCATCCTCACTCTTCAGGGTTAGTTTAATAATCATAGCCCTCCCTTTTCCCCTCAATGTGTTTATCCACCCACTAGTTTTTATTTTTTGGCTTAGAACACATTTCCTCTTGTTAGAATATTTGCAAGGAAAAAGCTATCCTATCAGGAATAATTACACAGTGAGAAAAACAAAACAAGGTTCAAAACTTGTCAAAGTGATGCTCCAAAACCTGTCTTCAACTCATTCTGTATATTATCTTCCATCTTATCTTACTGCACTGATTGGTATTGAAGAAAAGACAAGGTCACCCCCCCCCCAACCACCACCACACAAACGCATATAAACACATACTCTCCCCCGCCCATGAATCCTCATCACCATCATCATTTTCATTATTACATGAAATATGACCGAGAGCAGAATCCCACAATGCCGTGCAAATGTCGACGTGAGTTAGCATCAAGAAGACACAAGAGATATGCATGCATCATCTGGCCAGGAGAACATCACTTGTGGGGAGACAGCCAGAGGCCCTAAGGAGGAGGAGGAGGAGGAGGATGTGTGTGTGTGTGTGTGTGTGTGTGTGTGTGTGCGCGTGCGTGTGTGCGTGTGTGCGTGCGTGCGTGCATGCGTGCGTGTGTGTGTGGTGGCTGTGGGGTCGGGGTGCCTAAAAGACAATAGTAGAGGGAGAGGATCGAGAACAAGAGATGGGAATTGAGAGGAAAGTGAAAGTACAAATGAAGTCCTGGAAAAAAGGGATGAAATGAGTTACAGACAGGCAATCAGAGAAAATGGAGGCATAATATCCTGCCGCTGCATAATCTCCACAGATTTAAGCATAATGCATAATCTCCACAGGTTCAACAATACACCACATGCCCTAATTCTTAGCCAATTACAAAGTGGGTGCTGTTTGGTTTATATGGGTATTGATTTGACTGAGAGGAGCATGGCTGTGAGAGGGAATTTAAGATTTTATGCGGAGGGGGTGGGGTGTAGCTGACTTTCTGAAGGGAGCAGACAGCTGGGGTCCCCATGCATGCAGCTTCCCTCCCGTCTGCCTTCTCTATACTCTAATGCCCTTCACTGACCAGATTAAAGCCCAAATGACAAACGCACAAAGGCTGGAAACATCTGTTCTGGAACACGCTGTCCATTCCTTCCCATGCTGAGCTCTGCTGGTCACTCCTCAGTTCCAGTCCCCATGCGGACAACATCTGCAGCAATGGACTAGTGCACATTAACTACTGGAGCATGACACCAAGCTAACCCACAAACCATGAGAGCGTCATCTTTTTCAAAGGAGCACAAGTGCTTTATAAAACTGCTTTCCACATTGCTGCCCGCTGTATAATCAAATGGATGTTACCGGTAGGCTTCACACCAAAATAGACACACACCAAAATGTCTATTTTGGCTTTCTAAAAAGTGTTCCAATTGCCTCTGAGAAAAGTTAATTTTTCATAGCAACATGTTCTGACAACACTAGGTACTTGGTGTGACGTGCAGTGTTTAGATGTTGCTGCTATGCTCTGCTATTCCTAGGAGCTCAGGTAGAAAGCAACTGGAATTCTTACCGGTATTGTAAGATGTGTAACCTCTCAACGAAAAGACTTCCTTAATTCAAACTGGTTGGTGGGGAGTCCCAGGTATGAGACATCCATTTGTGTCGGGTCAGTGACACCTAGAGACCTCACAAGAATTCAAATATGTGGGACTCCCCACCAACCATTTAGAAATGAAGAAGCCTTTTGGATAAGAGGTGAAACATCTTCAAACAACCAAAAGAAGTCCGGTGTGTGCAGTTTTTCCCTCCATTGCATTTGGCCTGGGTTACAAAAGGTTGCAGCGAAAATGTAAAAACAGTAAATGGCAAAGTGTTGTGGTTCCTGTGATCAACCAAATGCAATTATTGTGCAGCATCCACTTCCTGAGTGCTTCACATGTACACTGAATTCCGACTACAGTAACCCTTTTCTGCCCATATGCAACAGCTGGGCTAATACTATCTGTGAAGGAAAGCCTTTCTTAAAGAGTCTTTGGCAAAAAAATGTCACTTCTGCAGCAAATGCAATTACATGGCTTGCCTTCATTTATTATGAACTAGTGTAAAGTGCCTTACCATGATGTTAAGCCAATATAGTCATGTAGCTCATGACAACTGTCTCCCATCACTTTTAATTCAGATAAGGGAATTTTTTTTTTTTTTACAGCTGAAGGATTTAGGAGTCCTTACTGCATAAATGAAGAATAGTACAGAAGTGTACAAAAATTCTTATGGTGGATGGCACCAGACCCGGGAAAATAGGTTAGTAAGTTCTTCTAAAAAGTAATTTAATATCGTTATAAGGTCCCAGATCAACAGTTCTTGGGTTGATGAAGTGTGGCTCTGGTTTATTAAGGCGAGGCAAGCCTGATTAACAGGGTTGATCTGATCAATTCTAAAGACACTCCCTCTTTGTTGCATGACATATTTGTATGCAGTCATCAATTTTATACTCATTCCACATGTAGCTCTTAGACCCACTCCTTCCTGTACTTCCCAGTCTCTCAATATGGAACTCTCTGCCTCGCCACTTTTAAAACGTCTTCACGGCAGTTTGAAAGGACCCTGTAGTCACTTCTAATGGACCACTACTTTCATAGTACTTAACAGACTACTTTCCATATGGATTACCTATACAGGTATAATCTGGGTCCCTCAAATATTGCCTTTGACATACAGGTTTTAATATTGCTCTTTGTCTTTACAGCATATTCTAAGTCTGTTTAAAATGGTATGCATACACTTGCTGTGTGATTGTTTGTGTATATATATTTGTTTTACTATGTTTAAATTCATTTTTATATAGATCTTGTGTTTACTTCATTACTGTAATTATTTTCTGTATGATGCTACCTGGAACACAAGCCCCTGCAGGGTTTTTAGGTAATTCTCCCTTCCAAGCACGCAAAATAGAAAGAAGGAAAGTCTCCACAGAAGCACATCTTATGGAATCTTGTTTATTGCCTTGTTGCAATTACACTTTGTACAACCATGGTGAAAGAAATGACACACATTCGCTGGTATAAAAGGAAGTGGCAGGCCACACATAGGTGCTCAGTCTTGTCTTACATAGAGTATTTATTTATGAAAGACCTAAACCCAGGTAAAAAAACATGAGAAAACAGCTGGTTAAGTGTTTGGGCTTGGTGGTTAGATAAAAGAAAGATACTACGCCCAGTGGATTTCATGAATTAATCAAGCTTCCGGATATTCCTTGCTTTTTACTCACTGAGGTGTGCACTGGGGAAGTCTGATGTCATCTTATTGCTGCCTTGGTACTCCCAACTTCTTGTGAATCAGAGGATACGATGGATAGAGTTGTTGACCTTTCCCGAGCAAACTGATGTGATGGAGGTGAATGAACGGATAAGCAGAAGTCTGCAATCTGACACTTAGCGTTTCTAACAGTGCTTTGGCCTAGATTGGGTGGGATGTTGGGGAGGCCACATGAATAATAAACAACTACAGAGCCCTTCTGGCTGCCTTGTGATGTTCTTCACTTTAATCACCCAAGCCAGACTGAAGACCACTGAAGGGAGTGGATAAGTTTATCCAAATTAGTGGCATTATGCCATTAAAAGGCATATTTTAACACACTGTCCAGCCTCCAGTCCTGCTTAATATGCCACAAATGATGAAAATAACACGTTGTATTTATTCTAATAATTGAAATGTGAAAAAAAAACCTTTTTCATGAAGGAAGTAACCAGCCTGAAAATATCCCCTAATGCCTCAACACATTTTTATTGTAGATTGTTTATAATCTGGACAATGCACATTTACTTCCTTCTGTTGTACAAATATGAAGCCAAAACATTCCACATACAGACACTGCCATACTGCTCTGTTGATGTCAGTTGGAGCTAGACACTACAGTGGTCTGGAAAGCTATGTAGCAGAAATGGACAAAAGGGTTATAGAATGTTTATATTATGTGTCCTCTCGAGTGTCTTACGTACAACTCCTAAACAGAAGCCCGTAAAAGACTTTGTGAGCACTATTATTTCACTCAGTTTCTTTTACACATGATGTCACCTCCCCGTTTTTAAAGCATTATCATACCATCATCATGATGGTATGACAATTGGGGAGTGGGTCACCTATAATGCAGCCAGCCATCTACTGTATGCACATTACCACTTAAATCATCTTTCTTCCCCATTTTAATGCTTGGTTTGAACTAAAAGCAGATCGTCTTGCCCATGTCTACATGCCTAAATGCATTCAGTTGCTGCCATGTGATTGGATGGTTAGATGCTAATGTTAAAAAGTGGTTGAACAGGTGTACCTAATATAGTGTCCAGTGAGTCTCTATATACACGCACACACACGCAGATTCATAGTCCAACTTACTGTTAAAGGGACCACCCCATTTTTTGTGTGTGTGCAAAACAAGAACTGCCTTGCACTACTACATTTTGAAACTTCAGGGCAAATTTCTGGGCTGAGAAGTGCTGTCCCATATCCCTTCCTCGTCCCTTGGCCATGACCATGGACCCTTCCAAAGGGAGCAGGAATTATCTTCTCATCGTCTTCCGCTCTCCGAGTCTGGGTCACAGGGGCAGCAGTGACCCGCCATCCGATCCACATTGCGCCAGACCGAGCTCCTCCTGCAGGTGGTGGGCCTGGTGGAGGATGGACCCATGTCTCTGCCTCAGGCTGTACCTGACCAGACCCCATGGGCGAAGGCACGGCCACCAGGTGCTCGCCGACAGGCATCGTCTCCAGGCTTGGCTCCCCGGTAACCCTCCGGGCAGGGCACACTGGTTCTTTGATGTCTTTCTTCCCATATCTGTCTTTATTGACCATACTGTCTGACCCTTTATCCACGACCAATTTGCCATGGGAGACCCAACCAGGAGCTGCTGCCCCTGACAACATAACCCCTGGGATAATTAGGACACTCACACCCATCCACCACAATAAGGTGATGGTCCACGGAGGGCGGGTATGGGGGTTAACCATCCACATTTCTATCTCCTTTCAGTCTCTGTTATATGTTGCTAAAGACACAAAACAACAAACAGCTCCAGTTACCACATTCTCGTCTCGTTGTTATATCAGTACAGAAATGACATTGGTACTAACCAGTAGCTTATGTCACTTCTTGCTGATGTGAATAAAAAACATGAACACATACTGGCAATTTGGAGTATGCAGGGAACTTCCGCAATGCAGAGTTCCTTTCAAGTTCTTACGACTGCCTAGTTGGAAAACGACTTTACCCTATATGAACTGTAGTATGACCACATGGGTCTGTGAGCAGTGCTTTCCATTCCTGGTCCTTGGGGACCTGCATCATACATGTTTTAGATGTCTCTCTGCTCCGATACACCTGAATCAAATGGGGTCGTTACCAAGCTTGTAAAGAACATGAGGATGTTTTGATTATTTGAATCAGGTGTGTTGACCAGCAAAACTATTAAAACATTTAGGGTGGGGGTCCCCAAGGCTTTGGATTGAGAAATGCTGTGTTGCAATGTTACAATGTTACAATTTCATTTAGCAGACGCTTTTATCCAAAGCGACGTACTGGGAGATCTGGGAGATAATATAACACAAGCAAGATCTAGTCAAGAAAGAACCGTGCTCAAACAAAGTTTGAGCCCAATAGGAGAGAGTGCTTTTTTTCTGTCTTTTTTTTTTTCTTTCTCAGGTGCAAAGGTGCTCATCGTAGAGGTGGGTCTTTAGTCCTTTCTTAAAGACTGCGAGGGACTCTGCGGAACAAATGGAGTTTGGTAACTCATTCCACCACCTAGGAACTACAGACCAGGCCAATCTTTTAAGGGTTCAAATATTATCAAGGTTTTTCTGACTACAATATTCTCTTTCAATTCATATTTAATATGAGACATTATATACATTAATAGTTTTCACACACACGTGAATGTAATCATCTGGAAATAGAGGGCTACACTGCAGCTGCACCTTCAATATGTGACAGCAGCAATAAGTTACAGCTGTATCTGTAATAGTGTGAAGGCCTCATTGAAGGTCTGCTGAGGGAGAAGCGTAAGCCAGTGCCAACACATCTAAAAGGAGATGTAGAACCATATTTCAAATTCAAATGTTGAAACACGACTGCATTAAAGCACAGCCTATAATATATTAGGCTGTATGTTGCATGGAAATATACTACCTTGAAAGGCAGCAGCATGTAATGAATCAAAGTGTGATCGGCCATATTGAGAATTGAATGAGTGATATGGTCATTACCAAATCCCAGCTCCAACATCCACACAAAACAAAATTTTACAGTGTCTTTATGGGTTGATGTAAATTTGAGTTTATGGTTATCAAGTATGTTTCTGGCAAAAAGGGCTAAGAAACCACCACTCAGTCTTCTCTTGGACTGGTGCAAGTAAGGCATGAACTCCCTGACACTGATAACAGACCTCCACTGTTTCACGAGATGGTTTTCCATCTGTGGGCAGGACACCTGAAGCACACAGGATTATTTGGTTTATTCATTTCAGGGATCCTCAATCACATTATGTGGCAGATGCATGTGAGCAGTTTGACTAATAGATGACACTGACTGCTGCTCCTTTGAGACTGGACTCAGCAGTGAATGCAGTGTATATTACAATGGAACTAAAGATTAAATATACCAAAATTTCAATGATGATAGAAGTGACCATTACAAATTTTAGCTGAGTTCTAACAATGTCTTTTCTATCACATGGTGCATGAAATCTAAATGATTGGCTAATTTTCTGTTAAAATAACACTTGATTTTTTTTTTTTTTTCATTGAAAATGTTCATCAGCAAGCTTGTTTTTTTCACTGCTGGATAAATACAAATATTTTTGTAAAATGGTACACTGTTGTAAATAAAATATATAATGTCGATCAACTGAAGGGGAGAAGTGGACACAAGGAGAAGCTGCAATTGTGAGAAGTGGTAAAAGTATAATTACCCATTTTCAGCCACATTCAGATTAAAGAAAATGGCATTTAATCTGATGAGTCTAAATCCATTTAGGAAAATATTTTAGTCCAAATTAATTTAAATGATACTAAGTCTAAGTAACACCTTGAAAATATGGATGCATGCAGTACAGAACTGGGCTACAGCAAGCTGCCACACAACAATAGTAACTATGCTTGTTCACAGGCATATGTTTCTTCCAGCCAACTGTAAGGAAGTGCACCAGAGCTCTTAAAGGTGTTTGCATGGTCCAATTAACACCAGATGCTAGCCCTTAGCTAACTTACCAATCCTCATAATGCAAAGACCTCCAAGGAGTGAGTATGGTCCAGTTAGCACCAGATGCTAGATCCTTATCTTACTGACTTTAGCCAAAAAAAAAAAAATGCATAAATTAGTTCTTCTTGCATGCCCTGGCCTCTCTATTATAATCATATGATTCCTTGAAACAGAAGAAAATAAAACTAAAGCAACCAAACAAAAAAGGATGGGACATAGTGTTGAAAATGTAACAGTAATTTAATCAGCTATGTCACAAGCAAATAATGCTATATTAAAAAGCAACCATCCGATTGGACTGCAAATATACACAAATTTCAAATTGAGCATTGGGTTTAAAGCATTCTCTCATGAAAGAGAACATTTATAGAAATCGGCTAAACATGAACTAGGAATGGGCAAGGGTTATAATTTCTTTTCTCAAACCATGAAAAGTCAATCAACAGCAACGACCATATTTAACATTTATCTCATGAAGCCTTTTTTCTAAATGATTTCAATGAGTTCCTCATGGTTTT
>CAAKHG010037137.1:5088-27244 GCA_901007715.1 Dactylopterus volitans
AGTAAGTGAGAGTGTGTGTGTGTATGTGTCTTTGTGTGAATGAGTGTGTGTGTGTGCGTGTGAGAGTGATTGTGTGTGTGTGTGTGTGTGTGTGTGTGTGTGTGTGTGTCCTCCTGGGGGCCAGATGGCCTCACTCTGTCTCTGGGGCCTCCCAGTTTGAGGCGGCCCAGATATGCAGGCTTCTGCATCAGTTGATCTGCCGCATGTTCGACCTTAAATCAAATCGCTGGGCTGTCAGATGGAAGCGTGTGTGCACGCGCGCGTGTGTGTGCGTGCGCGTGTGTGTGTGCGCGCGCGTGTGTGTGTGTGCGTGTGTGTGTGTGTGTGTGTGTGTGTGGAGGGACGGATGCCGTCACAGAGGCTCTCGGAGCGGGATGCAAGCGGCGAGCGACGTAAGCAAAAGTTGCTTCATTGGATGTGACAGATGGAGGTCATGTTCATGTTGCATACATGCTGACGCGAGTGGCTGAGGCTCCTCCCACTCAAACGGCGCTCGGCTTCATTTAGAGCAGAGCGAGCACAGCGCAGCGACAGAGACGAACCCCCCCTCCCCCCAAAAAAATAAAAGATAATGTCAAATTTGCTTGTGGTTTACGAAAAATTACCTAAAAACATATAAGCCGCCAGTCAAAATGTGAGGGATTACAGATTAAAAGAGTAGGAAGCAGCAGAAATCATGCTCCATGTGCGTCTATCTGAGGCGCGCGCGTGTGCGTGCGTGTGTGTGCCACTGCAGCTGTGAGTGACGGTGTGTTTGTCTATCCACATCTGTTGAACGTGTGTGTGTGTGTGTGTGTGTGTGTGTGTGTGTGTGTGTGTGTGTGTGTGTGTGTGTGTGTGTGTGTGTGTGTGTGAGCACTGCGGCGATGCTCCCAGCCCCTCCGGAGTGACTCATCACTGCAGCACACTGCAGTTATCTGGGTCACTCTCACACACACACACACACACACACACACACACACACACACACGTAAACGCGGCCTCCGATGTGGCGTGCTGGCACATCGTGGCCGGACTTCCCCTCCAAGATTCGGGGTGAACTCGGCACGCGACTGTCAGCTCTCTGGTTCGTGCAGCCTTCGCTAGCTCATTCGGATGAAACCCGTGGGGTTTTTTTTTTTGTCGTCCTCCAGGTCGAGTGCAACTCCAAGCTGGACCCGACCAACACCACCTTCCTGAAGGTAAACACTCCATGTCAGCCGCTGGAGACCTCCAGTAGAGTCATGGTCAAAGAATTGTGGAGGTTCCGATTTAGCTCAGAGGCCGAAAGCACGAGTGCAGATGAAAGAGAGAAAAGTTACCAGGACAGCAAATGGCAGCGTAGATGCTAGCAGAAGCAACGGCAGCAAAGCAGAACGGCGGCTAGTGGGACAGATGCTAGCAGAGAAGATGCTAGCAGAACATACAGTAGTACAGCAGATGCTAGCAGAACATATGCTAGCAGAAAAGGTGCTAGCAGAATCAATGCCAGCAAAACAGAGCGGCAGCTAGTGGGACAGATGCTAGCAGAGAAGATGCTAGCGGAACATACAATAGTATAGCAGGTGCTGGGACAACATATGCTAGCAGAAAAGGTGCTAGCAGTTTCAATGGCAGCAAAACAGAGTGGCGGCTGGTGGGACAGATGCTAGCAGGTTAACTGCTAGCAGAACAGAACAACCGCCAGTGAAACAGATGCTAGCAGAAGAGAGTCTAGCAGAAGATGCTTGCAGGGGAGATGCTAGCAGAGGAGAACAAAGCAATGGCTGGCGGGAAAGATGTTAGCAGACAAGATGCTAGCAGAACATACACTAGTACAGCAGATGCTAGGAGAACATATGCTAGCAGAAAAGGTGCTAGCAGAATCAATGCCGGCAAAACAGCTAATTGGAAAGATGCTAGCAGGATAGCTGTGAGCAGAACTGAATGGCCGGTAGTGACACGGATGTTAGCAGGAGAACATATACAAGTATAACAGATGCTAGTAGAACATATGCTTGCAGAAAAGATGCTAGCAGAGGAAAAAAAAGGCAATGGCTCGTGGGACAGATGCTAGCAGAAAAGTTGCTAACAGAACAAACACTAGTGGAACAGAGGGTTGTCGGACATATGCCAGCGGAATGGATGCTAGCATAACAGGACACAGGAGCCGCCAGTGGAACAGAAGCTAGCAGAATAGACGCTAGCAGAACAGAACAGCAGCCACTGGAAAAGGTACTAGCACAAGAGTCTAGCAGGACAGTAGCTAGCAGAACAGAGCCAGGGCGAAGCTAGTCAGCAGCTAACGGCTCTTCTCTCCCGGCAGATGGCCGACTCCGGTGGCCTCCCACAGCTCACACAGGTAAACACACCATCACAAAAAAACTGCTCACCAAAACGAGGTCCAAACCAAGTTGATGGAACTTAATAACTAAATCCGATGTGTCTTCACCAGCCGGGGAAGCTGACCGAAGCCTTCAAGTACTTCCTGCAGGGAATGGGCTACAGTAAGTATGACGAGGGCGGGTCTCCTGCGAGGAGTCCGTGTGCATCTGTGTCGCCGCTCTGCTCTTAAAACTCTCGCCATATGAATATTTTCCAGCAGCAGTGATTAT
Organism: Dactylopterus volitans; assembly: GCA_901007715.1. Lineage (NCBI taxonomy): Eukaryota > Metazoa > Chordata > Actinopteri > Syngnathiformes > Dactylopteridae > Dactylopterus > Dactylopterus volitans. The sequence goes on from CAAKHG010037137.1 coordinate 7,662, forward strand.
TTAAGCGTCTTTAGGTGAGTGTTTTGCGTATTTTGTGCAGAGGGACATGAGTTGTATTAATCTTGCCCTCTGTCTTCCTTGCCCCTTTCCCCCTCCCACCTCCTCGGCGTTCTCTCAGTCGCTTATGTGAAGGATCGGAGGTTGAGTGGAGGGCCAGGTACTTCCTCCTCCCCCATTCACCTCTGACCTCTTATTGCTGCCCCGTTCAATGACATTTTGAAATATTTGATTTTGTTATGAACACAGTTTTGGGCTGTTCTTGAACTTTATTTTTTTTCTTACTTTTGCTGTCATTTCTGGATTCCTTATTATTATTATTATTATTTTTTACTCTTACAGACCTTTTTTTTTTTTTGTTAAAAATATTTTTTCCTCCAGAGGAAAAATATAAAACCCTGACTTCCCCTCCTCCCTCAGTTCCTTTGCCATTGCATCTCCAGCATTGCTGTTTGCATGGCCCTCAGCTGGCTTTTGGCGATGCCTTTTTTTTTTATAAAGTCCAAACCAAAATATTAATAATACCAAGTTCATACCAATCTTAAAATAGCTCAATTAGCTTAATATTAAGTATTCATTAGGACTATAAAGCATTAATGCAATCAGAGCTGAGCATATCTTTACATCAGAGCAACATGCAGTTTAACTAGTCTGGGCAGGATTGTGGCTATTTAGTTTTGGGCCCCATCAACTGTTTCAATGTGAAATCAAAACTTACTAACCCACAGAGTACAACAACATTAGCTTGGCAATTTACAGTCTTTTCGAGGAGCCAGATTCTATATGAGGTATAAAGTGTTAATTCCCGAGATGCTTATAGGATTTTGTCGTAGGCAGCACAAACATGATGCTAAGCTAGGCTAGGCTAGCCATTCCCTGGCTAGAACAGCTCGTTTTGATCATCAAATTTTAAATTTCAGTGAATAAATGTATTTCCCGATATATGTTGAGCACAAGCGCGTTGAAGTGGAGTGAATGTTGGACATTATTTAGGCTGCCAGAAATGTTAAAAATGAATGCTAACGCTGCGTTTGCGTCTGCTGAGATGTCAGTTATGAAACGGGTGACCCCCTTTTCTAGCATCTTTGCCACAACTTGATAAATAATTTAGGGCGAAATTCATCAGCTTTTTACCGGCTTGTAGCTCTAGACACAATAAACATGAATAAATAATCATCAGGTTTCGGCAAAACTCAAAAATTTACATTGAAAAACAGTATTTCAGGAAGGAAATTAGGTTTTAGTGAATATAAAAGAAATGAGTCAAGGCCGGAATTTACGATGTCTGAGACAGCCATAAGTCTTGAAGTTTAGGTTCTAAATGAGATTGTAATTTTATACCATATTAATGAAAAGCATAGCCTCAGGTTCCCCAAGGTTCCTTGAGGTTTAGGTTCTAAACCAGGTTTTAGTTTTCTCCTAATAGAAAAAGAGTCTCATGTTCCTCAAGGTTCACTGAGGTTTATGTTCTAAATCAGGTTTTAGTTTTCTCCTAATAGAAAACAGAGTCTCACGTTCCTCAAGGTTCCCTGAGGTTTAGGTTCTAAATCAGGTTTTAGTTTTATATGAATTGAAAGCTGAGCCTCAGGTTCCTTAAAGTTCCTCGAGGTTCCGTGCGGTTTGGGTTCTAAACCAGGTTTTCGTATTATACTAACAGAAAGCCAAACCTCACGTTCCTCAAGGTTCCCTGAGGTTACAGTTCTAAACTAGGTTTTAGTTTTACACTAATTGAAAACGGAGCCTCAGGTTCCTCAAGGTCCCCTGAGGTTCTTTGATTTTTAGGTTCTAAACCAGGTTTTAGTTTTATACTAACAGACAGGCAAACCTCACGCTCCTCAAGGTTCCCTGACGTTACAGTTCTAAGCCAGGTTTTATTTTTTACACAAATTGAAAACAGAGCCTCAGGTCCCTTAAGGTTCCTTGAAGTTTCTTGAGGTTTACGTTCTAAACCAGGTTTTAGTTTTTTACTAATTGAAAACGGAGCCACGGGTTCCTCAATGTCCCTCGAGGTTCCTTTAGGTTTAGGATCTAAATCCGGTTTTAGTTTTATACAAATAGAAAGCCAGGCCTCGGGTTCCTGGAGGAGTCTTGAGGTTTAGGTTCTAAGCAAGATTTTAGTTTTATACTAATAGTCAGCCGAGCCTTACGTTCCTCGAGGCTCCCTGAGGTTTAGGTTCCAAACCAGGTCTTAGTTTTATACTAACAGAAGGCCGGGCCTCAGGCTCCTTCAGTGCATGGTGCAGATAAGAGCTTTCCTCAGAAATCAACCATCCACAGCTGCTGTTTGAGATGCACCTTTGCCCGCCAGCAGCAGAAATAAGGTGCTCCTGAGTTCTCCGCGAGCATGTCCTCCCCACATCTCCCCACCACATCCATCAGTTGCGCACTCTCACACGACTTGTAATGCTGAATTATCGCTTTTCTCCTCTCCTCTCTACGCCCCGCCATCTTCCCAACCCCCCGCCCCCTCGCCAGTGCCCTCCGCCAGCATGACCCGGCTGGCCCGCTCCAGGACGGCCTCCCTGACCAGCGCCAGCTCCATGGACGGGTCCCGCTCCCGGGCCTGCACCCACTCGGACAGCACCGAGGGAGTGGGCACGGTCACCCACACCATGGAGGTGTCCTGCTGAGCGGTCGCAGAAAGAGGGAGGGAGTGGTGGGACAGAGGAGAGAGACGGGAAGAGATGGGAGGGGTTAATGGCGCCGGGGGGAAAAAAACCACAAGAGTGAGACAAAGGTCAAGCGTGATAAGAGGGGTGGCGCAAACAGGAACGGCTCTCTTTTTGTCGGCCATCTTCTTCGCACCTCCACTGTAAAAAAACAAAACAAACCCCAACATGTGTATTACTACTAAAAAAAAAAACACACAAAAAAAAACACCCCACCTCACCTTCATTTATCCATCCTGTCGCCCAGCACTTAAAGATTTAGCCAACAGTTTTTACCCCTTGAAAGTGTCATGCTTGTGTTTGCTAAGTGTCATCTCATTCGTTGGCTGAGCCCGTTTTCTAAACCCCTCCCCGAAACCCCCCAACAACACACACACCCCCGCACACACACAAACACGCAAACACACACAAGCTATCCATGCAGCAATATTCAACACAGAGCCTCTCGGAATACTCTGGTGTAAGAAGGGGGACGTGTAAAGTAAAGTGCAGAAATTTTTCAGGGGTGCCGTGATAGGAAGTATTTTTGCTAGCAGGTTTTTGTTTCTTCCGTCAAACTATAAACAAAGCGTGAGCGTCTCTCTTTCTTTCTCCGTATGGCGCCGTTTGCCCGCTTGCGCGGGGAAACGAGTTCCCCGGCGAGGTGCGTCCAGAATTTGACAGACAGCAGCCAATCGTAGCCGAGTGTACCTGTAGTTGTTTAGAGCGGACTTGTTAGCTTTTCATAGTCTAGGAGCCTAGCTAGAGCGCGCCACACTGATTTAAAGCTGCACTGGATACGTTTTGTTTTTGTTTTGTTTTTTAAAAACGCGTTAAAATGCAAAAGAGCGGCATCATCATATGTGCGAATTGAGTATGGAGGCTTCCTCAAAACAGCCGTACGGAAATACTGCTAGACTGGATAGCGAGCTGGACCAGTTCTTTAGAGATGGACCTTTATTATCATCACTGAGTTTACGGTAAATACTAATTAATATTCGTAAATTTTATTGCTCTGATAACTGTAATCTGTACATGACATGGCCAAAGTATAATCGTACGCATGTTTGAATATTTAGAGTGGATTTGTTGGCCTCTGTAATCTAGGAGCCTAGCTAGAGGACGGATGCTATTTTTAAAAAAAACGTGTCAAAAGGGTGGCGTCCTCAGCGTACATGCAAATTATGGAGCGTGTAAGCATCCTTAAAACAGCAACAACAAGTGGAAAGACTGGACAGTGAGGTGGACCAGTTCTTTAGAGGTGATCTATTATTATCATGGCTGAGTTCGTGATAAATACTAATCATTAACTTTTACCGCTTTCATAACTGCAATTTGTACACAACATGGCCAGGGTATAATTGTACGCATGTTTAAATAGTCCAAGCAGATTTGCCATCGTTTCCGAATCTAAGAGCCTAGCTAGAGTGCGCTACAGTGATATCAATCCGCAATACACACGATTTTTCAAAATGTTTTAAAATATATAAAGGGGTGTGTCATCAGCGTACATGAATTCTGGAGTGCGGAAGCTTCCTTAAAAACAGCCTAATGGAAATACTACTAGACTTGATAGTGAAGTGGAACAGTTCTTTGGAGAAGGACCTTCATTATCACAACTGGGTTTACACTGAAGACTGATTAACTTTAATTGCTCTGATGACTGCAACTTATACGTAATATGTGGGATTATACGCATGTTTGAACGTTTGCCATTTCAAGCAAGATGACAATCTGTGGTTTGTGCGCAGCTGGTTTTCGCTATTTAGTAAAATGTGAGATGATTAACACGGTAGAAACACACAGTTACGTAGCCAATGTAGCAACACGGTTTGTGGGAGGAACTCGATCCGCATGCAGAAAACTCAAGCTCGTATATCCAGACTTCACTTTCTGCGGAATTTTAAGGGACTATGGAATGACCACTATCCAGCAAGAGTGAATTAACCTCTTGGAAAAATATATTTTGTAAATAGCATGTGCAATTGGAGAACACGGCTTTCAAAATATGGATAAAAGGGGACTACTTCTGCAGCCGTTTTAGCAAAATGCGCTCGCAGTACAGCGGGGAGCCCGACGTTGGGAAGCAGAAGCTCGGGAGTCTCCAGTGGCGGATCCGAGTGGTTTGCCGGCGCCGCATATTTGGCCGCGCAAGCCCTGAATTTCACCCGTTGCTCCGCATTCGCGCGACGTGGTTGAGTGCAGCTTTAAGGTGTGCGCCATCTTACATCCTCAAAGACAATCCACCACATGAACATAGGCTAGAAGACGTACAGTATTTAGTGACATGTATATGCATGTGAATGTGAACGTAACCTCTAGGGCATTCTAGTATCTGGTAGTATCTAGTGTTTAGGGGCATTCTGCAGTAGCGCCGTACATGTGACTAGTTAACTAGATGCCGCCGCCGCCACCGCCGCCATCATCAGCCTGTAACGCCGAGCGCATGCACGTGGTTCTGGCCGTAGTCGGCTCTTTGTGGTCTCTGAACATGACAATCACGCTTTGACCCAAACCAAACCAGATCAGGACCGAGAGGGGGCGGGAGACCGGGGGGCGCAGAGGCCGGACCAGGCCGACCTGACTCTCGCTGTCTACGCTGGGTCGCCACCAAAGAACTCCCAGCCGTCTTCCCTTCCAGCACCCAGCCCCTCTTGTCCATGGATGTACCAAAGCTTTACACACACACACACACACACACACATTTTCACACGAAAGCTGCGTGGGCGGGGTGCTGAAAGGGAACGGAGCTAAAGAGAAGGCATGAATAGTCCCATGTGACGAGGAGCCCATCGCTAGTTTATGGTCAGCTTGTGCTTTGACGTGCCGTGTCGCCATAACGTCACTAGTGATAGTACGTGTTCGTAATTAGAGCTTTAGACTAGTGACGCCGAGTCGCTGCTGTCCGTCATTACACTGGACCACCTTACCGACATCTGACGGGGTCCCCCTGGGTTTTTGCAAAGCGTCCATGTACCATCGTCACCTTCTCCCGTCTCCGGTTTAAAACAACCCTTTGGTCCCCCCCCCCCCATGTCAGAGGGGAGGCGTAGCTTCCAAACGCTGAGGCGTGCGCATCGCTGAGGTGGCCTGTAAGGGGCGGGGCTTTTTTGGCGCCATTTGGGCGCCAAGCTCGGAATGTAGGGCAACCCCCAGCCACCTTAAAAAAAAAAAAAAAAAATTACAAGGTGCCCCGACTCTCACAGGCAGAACCCAGTCGCACCCTAAAGGGCTATCAGCTGTCAGCTCACTCTCTTAGGTAACGGTAGTGTTAGTTGTGTGTCTGAGCACCAGGGGGGGCCCCCGGAGACCGACAGAGCGACGCAGAATAAGCCATGGTTGCAAACGTGGAGAGAAGCTCTGGCCTGGAAAAAAACACACACACACAAAAAATGAATAAAGAATAGTGAATGTCAATGGGAAAATAAAAGGAATGTGATTTTCGTTAAAGCTGGAGAGATTAGCATTCGAGTGACTGTTAGGTGGAAGGCAGAGTTTAAGACTACGCATTAACAAGCACCTCAGTCGGTCCTCACACACTCTGAATTTTTCGCAACCACGTTGGTTTATGACCGTCATCCATATTTGTACCCAGACTTCCCTTCCCAGGGGGCCCGGGGGGGGTGCTCCTGAATGTATTTTGTCCCTTTTTTTGACGTGCAAGTACAGTATTGTCCTCCCAGAAACCCCCCCCTCTCTCTCTCACTATGGTTTGCACTTAGGCCCCACATTGTTGACACCACTCCCTGTACACGAGCCCCCGGCTCCCGTCCCTCCTCAAGGTCTATCAGTCGTGGTACGTGAGAAGCCTCCAGCAGGGGGAGCTGAACTCGGGCCAGCTCGGCCGCGGAGACCTTGATCCACCTTGCACTTGTAGATACTTTTTCTTTCTAGAACACTAACACTTCATTGTTGTGAGACAACTTTCTGTTCCTCCTCCCTCGGAGTTCCTTTTTTTTATATATATATATATAGGCATCAGTAGGGTGTAACCTCATCATAGTACAATGATATTGGTTTAAGTGTATTACTGCTACTATTATTCTTCTTACTACCATAACGGTTGATTTCTCTTGAGCAATAAGTTTTTGTTTTGGATTGTTTCATATTGTGGGAGTCTTCCCCATGAGCTCGTTTCTACCCACAACAGTAGACAGCCTCTTACCTGCTTTGTTGTCATTCAAACGTGTACTGTAAAGATTAAATATATTATATATATATAAATGCATATACAAAGTAAGCTGTCTCTGTCCGTGTACTGATCAAGTAACAAGTGAGAAATAAAGACGTAACGTCCCGAATTTGAAGAGCCGGGTGTCCGATGATGGTTTTTCTTTCGTGTCGTTGTATGTTCCATGGGCGCATGCCGGCCCACGACGTCACCCCGAGATGTCGATGATGACATCAGCAGATACACACGCCAAAGTATAAACATATAAAGATGTGTGAGATACGAATTTTTTTAAAACGTTAAAATGCAAAAGGGGAGTGTCATCAGCATACGTGCGAGTTCTGGAGTGTGGAAGCTTCCTAAAAACAGCCTTGTGTAAATATAGCGAGGTGGACCAATTCTTTGGTGATGGACCTTCATTACCATGACTGAATTTACACTAAATACTAATTAATAACTTTTGTCAAAAATTACCACCTTAAACCATATTGAATGGCAAAGACTGATAAAATATACTGCTCTTTTCAAACCTCCGTATTACAAATGCAACTACACCCATGAGCCATAACATTATGACCACCTCTTTCTATCAGAACCGGCAGCAACTTTCTCAGCACTTTGAACTCCAGCGATCAAGATTTTTTTTTTTTATATAGCGCCAAATCACAGTTTCCAAGGATTCATCACTAAGGTGTACAAACTGAAGTCAATCTGATAAATAGGACTTAAACCAGCTCAATTTAGTTCCTTTAATGCTTCTCTGTGTTATGGTGATTCTAGAACTTGACTAAAAAGCCACAGACTATTGTGTCATAGAAAGTCACGCAGTTGACTAGCAACTGTTTTTTCAAGGATTTTAGAGAGAAAGAGGTTAGATATCGGTCTGTAATTGGCTAGCGCAGGTTCCTTAAAAAGAGGTTCAATTACGGCCCCTTTAAATGACTGCGGAACATAGCCCATTAGTTAAGACGGGTTGATAAAGTCTTAACAAATAAGTGCCAATTAAGGGTAAGATTTCCTTGAGGGACCCCTGTTGGGATGGGGTCTAAGAGACATGTCGATAGTCTGGATGGAGAAACCGTTGAAGTTAGTTCGGGAAGGTCAATTGTAGCAGGATTAAGGATGTATTCGCCTCTACATTTGTTTCCAAGGCTCCTGTGTTTGAGGGTAAATTGGTGCCAGTCGAGGACAGCTGCTGATACCTTTTGTCTCTGATAGTTACAATTTTATCATTTAAGAAGTTCATGAAGTCATGACTACTGAGCTCCATCGGAACACATGGATGGATGCGTTATGACTCCTCGTCAGTTTGGCCAAAGTGCTGAAAAGGGTTAGGGTTAGGTTAGGTTTTCCTCTATTCATGTTGAGTAATAGGCACCTCTGGTGTTACAGAGGGCCTCCTTATATATTTTAAGGTTCTCTTGCCAGACTAGGCGGGATTCTTCCAGCTTGGTGGAGCTGGCGCCATATTCTTTCACATTCCCTCGATATTTGCCTTCATTTGCGGGTTCCAGAGTTGCACCATGCAGCCGACTTCTTTTGTTTAGTAGCTGGTCTGTTGGATGCTTGGACCACTTTTGATAGGTCCTGACCGCTGCAGACCAGGAACCCCCCATAAGAGCTGCAGGTCTGGAGATGTTCTGACCCGGTCGTCTATACATCACAGTTTGGTCCTTATCAAAGTGGCTCAGATCCTCACACTCACCCATTTTTCCTGCTTCTAACACATCAACTTTGAGGACCAAACGTTCACTTGCTGCCCGATACATCCCGCCCACTGACAGGCGCCATGGCAACCAGATAATCAATGTTATTCACTTTACCTGTCAGTGGCCAGAATGTTATGGCTTATTGGTGTATTATCACTCCCGGCTGGAAAAGTGCTTATATCCAGTGCACACACTCCCCAGGCATGTGCTTATCCCTATAAATCAGCTTAATTCATTTGAAAGGTTTCATCAATATAAAAATTCAACTTGTGGCATGTAGTCATATTATTCAATAACCTGCGGGGGGAAAATCCTCTGGTATGTCGGCCAGACATATGAGATTCATTCACGGGGTCACTGTGTTCTGGAGTTTGATGACCTAAATGAATAATTTCAGGAGTCAATGTTCTCCTTGGGGCGACACGGTGGTGCGGTGGTTAGCACTGTTGCTTCATAGCAAGAAGGTTGCAGGTTCTTTCTATGTGGAGTTTGTGTGGGTTCTCTCCGGGTACTCCTAATTGGCTACTCTAAATTGCCCATAGGTGTGCGTGCGAGTGCGTGTGAGTGGCTGTCTGTCCTTCATGTGGCCCTGCAATGAGCTGGCGACTTGCCCAGGGTGGACGCCGCCGCTCGCCCCTCGTCAGCTGGGATCAGCTCCAGCACGACCGCCAATAAGCGGAAGATGGTGACATGAGATGAGATGTTCTCCTCTTTCTGAATGGCCACTTTATGTGCCGGCTGTGGAAGGTGTGTGCCGACGCCCTGCATGAGGCAGATTTAGTTCAACGAGTGTCTGAAACGCTGAGGTGTCAACATTCACGCGAAGCCGATCGAAGCTTTTGAAGCCCACCCTGCCATTCAAACAGCAGAGATTAAAAAAAAAACGAAAACACAAACCAATCATGGGATTTGACGGGTCTTGACGAATGCATGAAAGAGTGAAATGAATCAAGAGAATGACGTGGATAGTTGACAGCATTGGTTGTTTGCAGAGGAAACTTTGAGCAGCACTTTGGTTACTGCGTTATTGACGGAATGTAGAACAAATGAGATTTACCACAATGAACCGGTATTATTCCGATCATCCCACCGCACCCGACCCAACAAGGACCGTTAGCCAGCCTTTATTAGCTTCCAGCCTTTTGGATTGTGCTTTTATTTGCGATTTGATTGTAACTGTAACATCGGGCCGATACAGCTGAGCCTCGGCGCCGAGCTCTCAGTCAAACAGAACCTTGTAGGAGATCATGTAGGCCTCGCTGTAGGCGTACAGCATCTGGTCCACGGGGCTGTAATTCAGGTAGTAGATGTTGGCGTACGGCTTCTGGATGAAAATCCCCACGTGGAAGCTCTCCACCCCTGTGGAGGTGTCAAACGAGTAGAAGATCTCCTCGGTTTCCCTGTTCACGTAGCGCGTGGCGTAGAGCACGCCGCACGCCATGAAGCTGTTGGTCACTGCGTGCTTGTAGACCGAGGTGTTCCAGGTCTGGCCGAGCGCCAGAGGATCACCCGTCTCCAACTTGGACAACACCAGGTTGCCAAAGTTCTCGGTGGTGGCGTAGATGACCCAAACGCCCGACTCGTCCGTCGCCAGGTCCAAGTCGGTGTACGGGTACTGCTCGTCAGGATGGCCAAAGTTCCCCTTCGAGTTATATCTGGAGGCGACAGATGATCATAGTCACACCCTTTTGTGCGTTCATCCCACCCGTGGGGCATGTTCACGTAATCCACCCCTGCAGACCTTTAGGCGACAAAAACTGCTCCAGTATCAAAATCTTCATCTTCTGAAAGTCTTTTTGGTTTCTATAAATTCTGTACTTTTTCATCTCTTAACTTTTTTTTTCGCAAAAAAATATGTGGTTCCAGTGAGTGGAAGCTCTTCGGATTCTTTTACAGCTTTAAATTCAACATCTTTGACAAAAAAAACCCCCAAAACAAACGTCAACTTAAACGTAAATGGTTCAAAAGACTTTCAGCTATTCAGATTCCAGTCAGCTTTTTCATATCTCTTATGGTTTTTGAATAATCGTAGTCGATGTTTTATACTTCTTGTGCTACCACAGGTACTACTGCTACTATACTACTGCTACTTCTTTTACTGTTACTACTACTACCACTACTGTTACTGCTAATATTACGTCTACCATTACTACCACTGCAACTACCACCAGTGCTACTCCTTTTACTACTACTACTGCTAATGTTACTACGACTACTGTTACTACTATTACTACCACATCTTCTTCTATTACATTTACTTTTACTACTAGTACTACTAGTTTTACTGTTACTACTACAACTACTACTATTACTACTACTAGTACGACTACTACAACTGTTACTACTAATAATAGTACTACTCTCACTATTACTGCTACTATTACCGCAACTACCACCACTATTACTGTGAATATTGCTACTGCTGCTACTATTAATATTACTGCAGCTACCCTTTACTACTTTTACTACTGCTACTACTGCTAATGTTAATACGACTACTATTACTACCACCACTTCTTCTACATTTACTTTTACTACTAGTACTACTAGTTTTACTGTTACTACTACAACTACTACTACTACTATTACTGCTACTAGTACGACAACTACAACTGTTACTACTAATAATATTACTACTGTCGCTATAACTGTTACTATTACGATTACCGCAACTACCACTACTATTACTGCGAATATTACTACTGCTGCTACTATTAATATTACTGCAGCTACCATTACTACGACTATTAATACCATTACTGCTAATATTACTACTACCACTACCCGTCCCACACTGTTACTATGATTACTACTACTACTACTACTACTACCTTTAATGCTACTATCACCGCTGATGCTACTTTTGACCTCTTTTCTCCCCTTTCCGCTGTGATTCTGATTCTTCGTATGAAAAATTTTCACACTCATACAAAAAGTCAAATATTGATATAATGTCGCATTTGCGCTTTAAAGACAAGGTGGGGCAGCAAACCTGGTGCCGTCGGACAACTTCAGGACGGAAACAGTTTTGGTGGTGAGGTCGAATTGACAGACTTCGCGCTTGTTGTAGCAGTTGTAGTACAACGCCTCGGCGTACACGACCACGTTGGGCCCCTGGATGGTGTTGGTGGTCGGGTTGGAGGGGTGGATCTGGACATTACCTGGAGGAGGAAGGGGAGGAGCATAGCATTAGCACATCGCCACGCAATAAAAACCTGGATCCGGATCGTAACCGTCTCTGAAATGATCTAGGGCTGCAAAATTCTGGGAATTTGGAAACTTTCCATCGGAATTTATGGGAATTAACGGGAATTTATGGGAATTCATAGGAATTTATGGGAATAAAACAGAAATTTACAAAACTGAAGGTTGGCCTTCAACAGGGAGCTTAAATATCGTAGGGGAAAAATATATGGTGGCATATCTTGGCTAAAACAACTAGATTTAATGCGAGTGCACCCCTCGATCACATGCACACAGCATTGCTAACTGCAGGGCTATTGAGGCCACGCCCCCTGCATGCACTGTGCGCGCCTCCATCACATGCACAGATGATTGCTTAAATTCACACAGTTGAGCCTGCCGATTATATAAAGTCAAGTAAGTTTTTTTATAATATTATGGGGTAAATATATTTGATATATATAATGGTATAACTGTTTAACTTGCAAAAATTGAATAAAAAGCTATTCATACAGTAGCTAGCTAGCTGGTAAGTTAGCTGCTAAATGTAAGCTATTTTTCATTTCATTGACCATTTACAGTCAGAGGCTAGCTTATTATAGCTATATACACTATATAGCTATAGTTTCCAATTTGGAATATTTCCAAAATTCCCCAGCTTAACTTCCCATATAAAGTTTCCGGAAATTTACTGGAAATTTTAAGCCCCTTTGAAACCCCTATGTCATATGCCATCTTGTGTCTGTGATGTCATTTGGAGCCATTTTCTGTGCGGCAGCAAACAGGAAATAGAGCGTCTGAATCGCGATTGGCCAGTTTACTGCTTACAGGGGTAAAGTAGCTTTAGAGAGCATACGCTAAGTCTAACAAGAGCCATGCTGTATCCAAAAATGACAGAATCCATCTTTAGGAGACACGCCGACAGTGGCGGCTCCTCACCCGGGACACTCATGCCCACGATCAGCGAGCTCAGGCTGGAGTAGCGGCGCACGTAGTTGGCGTGCCTGTTGTTGGAGGTCATCATCACCAGCCAGTACCAGCTCTCCTTCCCGGCCTCAGGTTTGGGGTCGCGGCCCCAGCCTCCGTACTTGAAGGAGCCCGGGTACTCTCCTCCCGTGTTGACTCTGGCCTCGCTGATGTTCAGCAAGTGACCGTGTGGACAGAAACCTGAAGGAGGGGAAAGGACATAGAGACCAATGCGTCAGCTGCTAATTAAGCTCATACTGCACTACTGCTATTACTGCTAAAATTACTAATACTACCACTATTACTGCTAAAATTACTAATACTACCACTATTACTGCTAAAATTACTACGACCACTACTATTACTTCTAAAATTACTACTACTATGAATCTTACTGCTAATATCACTACTACTATGAATCTTACTGCTAATATCACTACTACTATGACTATTACTGCTAATATCACTACTACTATTACTGCTAAAATTACTACTCCTATTACTATTACTGCTAATATTACTACTACTACTACAGTTACTGCTAGTATCACCACTACTATCACTGCTTATATCACTACTACTATTGCTGCTAATATCATGACTACTATGAGTATTACTGCTAAAATTACTACTACTACTACTATGACTGCTAAAATCACTACTACTACTATTATTAGCTAAAATTACTACTACTATTACTATTACTGTGAATATCACTTCTACTATTACTGTTAATATCACTTCTACTATTACTGCTAATATCACTACTACTATGACAATTACTGCTAATATTACTACTACTACTACTACAGTTACTGCTATTATCACTACTACTACTACTACTACTACTACTACTATTATGAACAAAGATCAGATGCATCCTGATGGACTGGGAGCATCTTTCTCTCAGCTGCATATTCTGAGGGATCGGTGGATGTATCTCGGACCCTTGTGAATCCCCGTGGACCACCATGGACCACCGTGGACCACCATGGTCCACCACGGATCACCACTGACCACAGTGGACCCCCTTGGACCTGCATGGACCACCGTGGACCACCTAGCCGTGCTGGGCGTGCAGTTCCGGGTCTTACTGGCTGCAGTTGGCGGCGGGGCGGTGGCGTGGTGTCCGTTCTCGCACTGGTCCAGCGAGCGTTTCAGACGCTGGTTGTCCTGCTGTCTCCTCACCATCTGAGAGGTGTCGTACGTCTCCAGCTGGTTCAACTCTGCTCTCAGGTCCTCCAGCTGAGCCACAGCAATAAAAACATAGACTATATGTGTAACCATAGACTATATGTATAACCATAGACTATATGTATAACCATAGATTATACAGTATATGACCATAGACCATAGATTTTAAGTTTTTACCACCTCAGTTCCTTAAATTAGCCTAAAGTGGCTAAGCAACACAAAAACGGACACGTTTGTCCCTAATGACAAAAAAAATGTCCCGTTGAAAACAACTGAAAATGCCATTTTTGATCCCACATTTATCGCAACATATGCGTTCTTTTATGTTAAGATTGCATTTTGGACTATGAGCTTTCAATTATTAGTTTTTGTATATACTTTTTTTTTTTTTTTTTCCCCGAAAACCCCCCAAAAACAAGCTAGCTTGGAGCTAAATGTATGGGTCAAACTCCCCAAAATATGATTAATATTTGATATGTACATTTCAGGCTGGAGCAGTTTTCAAAGACTGACTCATTTTAAGTGGAAAAAAAACATAAATAATATTTTATCAGCAGTTTTTGGGAAGCAGTGTCTTATAAAACTACTACTAATAAGCAAATACTCCTTAAGATGTATTTTATGGAAATTGTTTTAGGTTTTGTGGCTTTAACCCCCCACGTGACATCACAAGTGGGCGGGGCTTGCCTGCTTGCCGGTGTCGTCGGCGAGCTGCTGGTTGCTGCCGGTGGAGCCGTTGAGCCGCTTGAGGAGCTGCTGGATCTCGAAGAGCTCGTTCTCGATCACCTGCAGGCTGAGGGCGCCGTACAGTTCGCCGTCGTCCTCCTGCTCCAGGACCAGCACGTCGCTCTCCAGCTGCGGCAGCCGGCGCTCCAGACCCAACAGCAGGATCTGCAGCTCCAGGGCCTGCAGAGACGCAACGGGGTCAGGAGGGGGTGCTTAAAGGGTTTCTAGGGGGTTTCTAGGGAGTTCCTAGGAGGTTACTAGGAGGGTTACTACAGGGTTCCTGGGGGGTTCTTAAGAGGTTGCTAGGGGTTCCTTAGGGGCTTCCTGGGGGGTTCTTAAGGGGTTCCTAGGCTGTTCCTAGGGGGTTCCTAGGGCTACTTAAGGGAGTTATGTGGTTCTTAGGATGTTCCTAGTGGGTTTCTAGGGGGTTCTTAGTGGGTTATTAAGGAGTTCCTAGGGGTTATTAGAGGGCTCCTGGGGGATTCCTAGGTGGTTCTTACAGGGTTCCTGGGGGATTTTTAGGGGGTTGTTGTGGGGTACTTAAGGTGTTCCTAGGGGGTTCTTAAGGGGTCCTAAGGGGTTCCTTAATGTCCTTAATAGTTGTGTTAATTAAAAGAAAAGGAGGTAGAAGAAATCTCAAATGAAGTATACCAGACTTAATTAGCTTAATTATGACATCAAAGCTGAATTAGTTTACATTGAAGCTTAATGGGATGATTTCAGAGCCTAATTATCTGACATCAAAGCTTAATTACTTTACATCAAAGCTTAATGAGATAATATTAAAGTTTAAATAGCTGACATCAAAGGTAAATTAGTTTACATCAAAGCTCCATTATGACATCAAAGCTGGATTAGTTCAGATCAAAGCTTAATAAGTTTAAACCAAGGCTTAATTATGACATCAAAGTTGAATGATGGCATCAAAGCTGAATTAGTTTACGCCAAAGCTTCATTATGACATTAAAGCTGGATTCGTTCAGATCAAAGCTTGATAAGATGACATCGAAGCTTAATGAGATGACATTAAAGCTTAAATAGCTGACATCAAAGGCAAATTAGTTTACCTAATTAAGTTATGACATCATAACTTATGACTTAATTTTGACATATGCTATAATTATGATATAAAAGTTATGGCCTCATAACTTAATTATGCTCAATTATGACATTAAAGCTTAATTATGACATCAAAGCTTAATTACTTTATACCAAAGCTGAATTAGTTTACATCAAAGCTGAATTAGTTTACATCAAAGCTTAATTTTGACATCAAAGCTTAATTGTGATATCAAAGCTGAATTAGTTTACATCAAAGCTGAATTAGTTTACATCAAAGCTTAATTATGACATCAAAGCTTAATTATGATATCAAAGCTGAATGAGTTTACATCAAAGAGTACGGCCTCAACCTGCTCTTCTTGTGAAGCGTCATGAGATAACTTCTGTTGTGATTAGGCGCTATATAAATAAAATTGATTTGATTTGATCAAAGCTTAATTATGAGATCAAAGCTTAATTATGACATCAAATCTTAGTTGACATCAAAGCTTAATTATGACATCAAAGCTCAATTTGTTCAGATCAAAGCTTGATAAGATGACATCATAACTTAATCACGACATCAAAGCTAAATTAAACAGAAACAGCCGACGTCGAAGCTAATAAAAGTTGCAGCTTTATATTTTAAAAAAGCTGAGCCATGAAACGCCTCGTCACGCGTAAACGGGACTCGTCACCTTCCGCGGGGCGACGGCGCCGCTGCACTTCCAGGCGCTGGCGTTGACATTGGCGAGCTGCCGGTGGGGGAAGGCGCCCGCCGCGCTGGAGAGCTCACACTCGCAGCCGCCGCCGCTACTCGCCTGGCAAGCACGGGTCGAGAGGTCAGAGTCCTGAGCGACGCTGTTTTCTGCTGCACGTGTGAAAATACTGCATATACATATATTTATATGTATATATCATAAATGAGGGCAGTGGCGTCCTACCTGCTGGCTGAAGCCGGGCAGAGCGGCGAGCAGCACGATCACGTAGAGCATCATGGTGGATGTGAGCGCCAGGCCGCCTGTGGATGCTGCTCCCAAATGAGCTTCTGCGTGTGAGCGGGGGTGTGTGTGTGTGTGTGTGTGTGTGTGTGCACGTGTGTGTGTGTGAGCGTGTGAGCGTGTGTCTGTGTGTCTGTGTGCGGAGTCGTCGCTTCCTCATTGCGGTTGAAAGTGTAGCAACGCCGGATGGTTGCTTGTTTTTCTTCAAGGGGGAAATAATACTAATGACAAGAAATGAAACTTGGCATAAAAGTTCAAAAATCTCCCAAAAATATCAACATACAAACACCATTGCAGAATATTGTTATATATAAAACACCTATTATATGATAGCATACAATCACCTATAAGAATTTGTAACATAAAAGACATGTATATCATACAAACCCATCGTATGCATGCATATATATGCTCCAATTATATATCATCACACACTTTACATATATAACTGTATATACATGCATATTAACATAGTTTACATATATATACTCACATACATATTGACATACATGAATGATGCACACACACACGTGTACGTAAACACCCGTCTGCACGCAAATGTAAATACACATATTAAATGTAATTATTACACTTCTTGTGTTTAACATATGCGATTATACTGTTTATTAGAGCCGAATCAGTGAACACACACATAAATGAAAAAAAGTCCATCAAAAATGTTTATTTCCTACATTCACAAACAGGTGAGTGCAAAGTAATTGTAGCTATATTCGACATTTTAAACAACTTTTTGTAAACTCAAGCCCATTTAAATGTGATGAAAACAACTATATTATAATTTTATTTCATGCAAATTCCAGGACAGAAGAACACTGACCGTTGAAAGGGGTCAACGGAACATCTTTGGCAACATTTTATGTATTTAGGCTCTGAAACGTCACTGGTGGATTGTGGGCTACGACACCACCGGCTGGTACCGGGACTCTGGATGCTAACGCTAGCTCTGGTGCCCATGCGGATCCTGATGTTAGTTCTGGTGCCAATGTGGATGCTAATGTTAGCTCTGTTGTCAGCTAACGTTAGCTGTGGTGCCCATGCGGATGCTAACGTTAGCTCTGGTGCATATGCAGAGGCTAACATTAGCTCTGTTGTCCACTAAAGTTAGCTGTGGTGCCCATGTGGATACTAACGTTAGCTCTGGTGTCCATGCGATTGCTAACGTTAGGTCTGCTGTCCACTAACGTTAGCTCTGGTGCCCATGCGGATGCTAACGTTAGCTCCGGTGTGGGTGCTGCTGCAACAGGTTCTGCACTGACTTGATACCAGAGGCTTGAAATGAAAGAAAAGTCTTTGTTGCACAACATGAACTTGTGCTCATGCTCTTATCAAGCTTCCACCAGGTTAGGTTTAGGTTGTTAAAGGTTATTAAAAGATAAACTTCATCCAATCAATTTCTGATGTACCAGAAACTAGGAAACCAAGATAGGTCCGGTCGAATAAATGCATAAATAATATCAGCTGCAGCGATATTGACTCTAATATCTGCCAGTTTTTTGTCACCAAGCAGGTCAAACGGAGGCGAGGCGCCACCAGTCCGACTCAAACTCACTGAGCGTGTTAGCTGTTCGCAGGTGAGCTAACGGATGAAAACGGGCATGAAAGTTCATGGCGGCTCATCCGTCACAGTCATATAGAGCAAGAATCTTAGTTTATTATGACATTAACACACCGTTATATCTGAAAGCGTGCGTTTTATAGTGTATTTAGCATTCATAGCGTTTTAAATAGGTGGGACTTTAACAAAATTTATCCCATTACTTTGGGTTTGTCCTGTGGCCTTTTGGTTGAGCCCATCACCGTATGTTGATTATTGATTTTATGTCTCTACTGTTATTGAGTGGGTTTATCTCCTTATTCAGCAGTGACCTATTAGGGGCCTGTTGTGTCATCATATTCCTGTAAATGTCAAAAATCTGCAGTTTCAGAGTTTCGGAGGCTCCAGGCGTCGGTCAGAGTGTGAAACAGGTACAATGTGAACATGTTTGGCCCCCCTTTTCAGGAACAGAAAGTGACCACTCTGCACGGAGGCCACATGCATATGCATCAGGGTGACCAAAATATTAGGGACGCCTCTCAGTGTAACCCAGGACAGTCCAACAGCATCACAAATTACAGTAACAATAACAATAACGATAACAACAATAACAATCATCTGATATTTACAAGGGTGTCCCACAGGGCTCAATATTGGGTCATTTTCTTTCTTTTTTTCCAATTCACATTGACAACATTGTCACCTCTTTAACTGTCAGTTCCATGCGCACTGATCAGCCATAACAATAAAACCACCACATCTTCCTAATGAATATGAGTGGGGTGACCAAAATATTAGGGACCCCTCTCAGTGTAACCCAGTACAGTCCAACAACAGCGTCACAAACTACAGTCCCAATAACAATCATTCAAACATGTCAACACCTCTCTCACACACATTCAATCACAATCCAACATAAAACTCCTCCTGAAGGGAGAACTGATTGCAGGGCTGTTGTATTATACTCTATGGTGGACACGCGGTGGTCATAATGTTATGGCCGATGCGCGTGAACTCAAACTTCCAAAATGACCATAACGTTGAATGAACACATTTAGAAAACAACTTCACCCAAAGCTGAAAGTCGTCCCGGTCGGTAGATGAGTCGGTAAATACACTTACTAAATTTCACACTTCTGGAGCTTCATGTGATGAATTATGGCTGCGACGGAACCAACAGCAGCTCAGTCTGCTGACTGAAGGCCGGATGGAGAGATGGCGGGTTAGGAGCGACCAGCGCGTACCAGCGCGTACTCCAGAACAACACTAAAGATGAAGCCCTTAAACGGTATTTTAGAAGTAGTACGTGCGCGTGTGCATAACCCCGAGATATAGATCGGATATCTGTCCAAGTGTTGGGGAGGGGGGGGGGGGGGGAAACCCCCTTTTTGG
>CAAKHG010037165.1:0-15766 GCA_901007715.1 Dactylopterus volitans
GAGAATATATATATATATATATATATATATATATATATATATATATATATATATATATATATATATATATATATATATATATATATATATATATATATATATATATATATATATATATATATATATATATATATATATATATATACCCACCAGGGCGAGCCGGGTCTGGTATATATATATATATATATATATATATATATATATATATATATATATATATAGGCACTGATTTGTTACAAAACTCAAAGTTAAATGTAAGGGAGAAAAAAAACTAATTTTAAAAAAGGGAAGAAAAAACTACACATGATTCCAGCAGGGGGCGCTGCCTGCAACTAATTTGAACTTCACTCTTGCTGACCTCAAGTTGAAGGTTGGAGTGATTTTAGTACAAAAGCTGAGAAGCAGTGGACAATACCAAGAAAATATTGTCGTTGAATGTCATTCAGAACGACACCCATCAGCCATAACATTACGACCACCGCGTGCCCACCATAGAGTATAATACAACAGCCCTGCAATCCATTCTCCCTTCAGGAGGAGTTTTATGTCGAATTTTGATTGAGTGTGTGTGCGAGAGGTGTTGACATGTTTGAATGATTGTTATTGGGACTGTAGTTTGTGACGCTGTTGGACTGGGTTAGAGCATCAGGATGCCAAAATATTAGGGACGCCCCTAGAGGCTGATTGGTCCACAAATGCTTTGGACTTGACGCCTTGCAAGATGACTTAGAGGTCAGTTTTCACAGTCTCCAATACCTTACTGAGGTATTTTTTCTAACTACATAAAAATCTGAAAATGAAGACAAATAAGTAACAGATACCCCGAATGCAAATAGATTCCTTGATAATGTTGGCAAACAAGAAAAAAATCTAATAATAATAATAATAATAATAATAATTTGTATCTAAAATGTATATATAAATGTTATAAATATGACTTTGAACAAATATTATAGTTGACTTTCTTCTTCGAAACAAACTGGTTGTTGAACTAATCAATTCTGCTGTACTGAATACGTTAAAAATATGAAATATCATTAAATCTGCCATATATACGTAGTCCTACAGCAAGTTCACGGTCATTCACACACACACACACACACACACCTCCTCGGCCATGGTTCTCAGCCTGCTGGCCCAGTCCTCGGCCTGCTCCAGCACCGTGGCGAGCTCGGTGGCCGGCCCGTGTTTGAGCGCCAGCGCCGCCGCCGCGATCTGCTCCAGGTGCAGCGTGCGCACGTGCCTCAGCGAGCGGTCCAGCGGCGTGGCGCACTGCCAGCGGTCGAGAGACGGCAGCTCCTGGCTGGGGGTCGGACACAGAGCTACAGATGAGCAGAATTCTCCAGCGTGACAAGAGACAACTGTAGATAACAATAACAATGATTTGATATACAACAATCAGCCAGAACATTATGACCACTGCTTGTTTACCGTAGAATCAAACAGGGAGCGTCTGCATTGGAGGCAATTTCTGATTCTGAAGGAGTTTTATGTCGACTTATGATTGAATGTGTGTGAGAGAGGTGCGTTAGGGTGACAAAATTTAAGGGATTCCATTCAACAAAGATCTCCCCCTCATGGGAGAATTTACAGCAGAGCTGTTGTATTATTTTCCGTGGTAAACATGCAGCGGTCATAAAGTTACGGCTGATCGGTTATAAACAACAAAAATCGTGACGATACAGCAAAAGAGCTACAAATTATGACTCATGACTTGACATGAAATTCCACCATCAACCGCATCGTTAAATTATGCTTAAATATGTTCTTGGCTCTTCACACTCAGCCTTTGGGCGGCTTTTGAAATACATTGTTGTCCTTTGCCGCGTGCGGTTCCCACTCCGGCTCCCCGTTTCCTGGAGGACTGAAGGCAGAGCAGAGGAACCTGAGGGGAGTTTCACCTGCAGTCCATGATGACCTGATCCAGCAGCTCCACCACCCGCAGCTCCAGCTCCTCCAGGTCGCTGCCGGCCTTCACCTCCAGCTGCACCCGCCGCAGGTTCCCCTCCTGAACACACACACACACACAAGCCTTAACTGGTGCGAACCGCCTGGAGAAAAAAATAACACTTCCATGTTCCGCCTTTCAGAATAAAAGGTTCCAAACACGGACCGTAGACTGCTCAGAAATAGGGAACGTACATGCGGCTTCTTTCATTAGCTCGCACAGGCTGCATCACCTCGGAGGTTCTGGACCCCCGTGGTGCTGAGCAATAAGTATAATTAATATTGTTTAGTTGATTTAACGCACACCCCTCGGTGGAGCATCACTGTATCGTGGTGGAGGGGTGTGAGTGCCCTAATGACCCCAGCAGCTATGTTGTCGGGGGCAGCAGCCCCTGGTAGGGTCTCCCAAGGCAAACTGGTCTTGGCTGAAGGGTCAGACTAAGAATGGTCCATAAAGACCCATATGGGAAGAAAAACATCTGAGGACCAATACGTCCTGCCGGAGGGTTACCGGGGCCCCACCCCGGAGCCAGGCCTGGGGGAGGGGCCTTCGCTCATGGGGTCCGCTCAGGTCAGGCCCGAGGCAGAGACATGGGTCCGTCCTCAGGCAGGCCCGCCACCTGCAGGAGGAACCACATGGGTCCGGAGCAATGTGGATCAGACGGCAGTCCCCCCGCTGCCCCTGAGACCCGGACCCGGATAAGCGGGAGAAGAGAGGAGATATAACAATAAACTTACGCATGTTATAATAATATAAATAGAATATTGTTAATGTTACAACGCGAAGTTCCCTTTATAACTGTGTTAGGAGCTTCTATTTTGAAAGGCGGAAAACAGAAGTGGTCTTCCTGCACAGGCTCATCCAAACGGTGCAGTTTTTATCTGAAACATGATGAGTTTCACATTGTTACACGATACTGATCCATTCTGAATTCGATGGCGCGTCAGCGACTCGCTTCCGTGACTGCAGCTTCACGTAGGCGTGGCCAGAAACTCTGGCCGGTCCTCGCAAGGATGGAAAAAGAGCAGAACTGACCAGCCGGTCTATGACGGCCAGCAGCATGTTGAGGGCCTCGATCCTCGGGCTGATGTCCTCCCACTCCGAGGACAGGACCACCACCGGCTTCACGTTTCCCCACGGGAGGTAGTAGTAATGGCAACCTGAGACACACACACACACACACACATTATGCGGCAATCATAATAAATAGACGGAAAAATCACAAAGAATGAATGACTGAATAACTGCTGTGACGCTCACTGCACGCGTGCAATTTACTGCAAACATCTTTAGAAAAAGACGGTAAGTACTCAGCACACATAATAAAACTCTCAATCAGTGTCTATCATCATTAATTAACTGCTCATGAAGAAACAGGAGCAAAAATCGCAGTGAAGCTTCCACATTCGCAGGAAGACCAGCTTCAGGTGTTTTAATTCCAAATTTGAATGGTGGACTGCAAGCTTGACCTTTGACCTCTGACTACAAGGCCTACCATCAAAGACGGCCCTGCTGAACTGTGTGGTGGAGGCCAGGGGCAGGCAGGTGTAGTCGAACTTGTTGCCATAGTTGCCGATGGTGACCTCGAACTGGATGGCGTCGTCGACGTCCTGCAGGAGCGTGGCCGAGTAGAACGCGACGAAGAGGGAGAACTTCCTCTTCCTGAGGAACTTCTGTCAGGCGAAGAGAGGAGCACTGAGAACGGCGAGAGAGCACGCGGCGCCCGCCCTGTTTTCTTCCTCCGTCTCACCTCAACCACCAGCAGATCATCCGGTGCTACGTCCTCAGTTTTAGGCTCGGGTTTGTCCACCAGTTTTGTGGTGAGCTCCAGTAGGACCCGGCCCCGGTAGGCCACGCCCTCCCCCTGAGAGATGAGGAAGAGGAGGAGTCACAGCGGGTTTAAGGCCGGAGGCAGCACGCGCCACGAGGAAAGGTCAAGACGCGCCGCTAACCACTGAGCCCGGCTAACGTTAGCATGTCTGATAATTAACTGAGTTTGGTTAACATTACCTTAACTAATATGCTTCGCTAACGGTAACTGGGCTAAAATTACCTTTTGCTAACTGAAGTAAGTTTAGTTAATATTAACTAATATATTAACTAATATTAACTAACTGAGCCCGGTTCATATTAACTTAGCTAAATTTCGCTTTGTCATTGTTAGCTCAGTGAAACTGAGCTTAGCCAATGCTACCTTACTCAGCTCAGCTTAGTAGATGTTCTCTTGGCTAAGCTGCGCTTTGCTAACATTAGCTTTACTGAAGTGAGTTTGGCTTACGTTTACGTCACTAAACTGCGCTTGTTTAATATTACCTTTACTACACTGAGCTTAGCTAATGTTCACCGGGCTAAACTGAACTTTGCTAACACAAGCGTTACCGAGGTGAAAATTTAGCTAATGTTAACTAAACTGAGCTTGGTTAACATTAACTTAGCTAAACTTGATTTAGTTATCTAAACTCAGTATTATCGAATGTTAGCTTAACTGAGTTTAGCTAATGTTAGCTTCGTGAAATGCTAGCAAACAGTAATTTAGCTAAACTGTGACTAGATTACCTTGCAATTTTCAAAAGCAGCTATGATTTGTGCGAACAGAACGTAAACATGAAACAAAATTCCGGACTTGACAAACGACACAACGCTAACGTGTCTCATCGCGGTCATACTTGCGCACAGGCAGGAGCCACAAACACAGTCCCGCTCATAGAAACGTCGCTCTTTCGTGCAACGAGCGGCGGCCGATTTTAGTCGGGCAGAAACAACGTTACTTTTCCGAGGTTCAGAGCTTCGTGGGGATCGTTGAAGGCGGTGAACTCTCTCGGGCTGCCGTACAGGTTGACGAAGCAGGGCCCGAACGTCGGCAGGAAACCGAGACTGTCGTCAACTGCAATGAGACGGGCGGGCAGTCAGATTCCTGAATCGGCCGCAGGGCGCGTTCGGCGAGGGAAAGGAACAATCACAAAAAAAGTTTGATTGCATTAGATTGAATGATTAATCTGGCAAAACCGGATGATCAGAGTCTCAATTTCCGTGAAATCTGTCGCGGGTTCGATCGGATCGGGGTTTGAAAACAGGAGGATGCAAAAGAGGTGTAGAGAGGACGGTGGACGTACTGCCAGAGTGGGCGCTCCGCGGGGTCAAGTCATCTGAGTGCGCAGAGAGGAAGGGAGGGTTCAGAGTCAGAGACACAGAGGTCAGAACGAGAGGAAGCAGAGGTCTTTGAACGCCACGCGGGCCAGCCAGAAAACAGACGCGCAAACGCCACAAGCCTCCACACACACACACACACACACACACACACTCACACCCACGCACAAGCTGAAAGCTCAAGGCAAGACCATGTGACTGGTTTCACATAGATGAACCTGCGATAAAGTGAACCTCGGGGAAAGAAAAAAAACGCGCGGAAATGTTTCGCAGAAAACGTGACGCGTACACTCCATTTTACATATTTCATTTAACCATTTTTAACCTTAAATATATTTGAAAATAAATTAAAATGAATGAATAAAAATAAAAAAATATCTTAATTAACTGTAAACCATCTGGTACATTATTATAAATAATGTACCAAATACATAATTTATATACAGTACTATATTATATATAGTACAGCATCCTTATAGTCAATGGTAGAGTAGTAGAGTATTGTATATATAAATTTGGATATTAACTAAATTAAAATATTGATCTTAATCAAATTAAATTTAAATATCAATATTAATCAAATTAAATTAAAATATTAATATTTATTAACCAATCCACTGAATAGACAATTTAAAAAAAAATAGCTGGATATATGTTTAAAAATAGGAATCATGGTGTAATCTAATAATTTATTGATGCCCGATACTACTCAGCAGGGGCATCTGAGCCAGGCTGCGTACATCGTGGCACACGCACACTCCAAACTCCAAGTATTTTGAAAAGAAAATGAATAAGTGGGGGGAAAAAAACCATATTTTCTAACCTGGATTACAGCAGACTCGCGTTAATCGGCGACTAACGGCTGCTGAGTTAAGGACGAGACGACGAGGACGGAAAACTCAACACACACACACACACACACACACACACCGGCAGGTTAGTGTGGATGCACAAACCGTTAAAATCCATCAGGCCGTTCAATAGATTTCTAGAACTAAATCCAACATTCAAATCCAAAACTCCCTCAAAAGGAGTTAAAACCATGCGGAGACTTTGCCATTTGCACGGCACCAGTAGTTGGCTTGCAGAGATTTGTGACTTTGTTTATACCTCAAAAAAAATTGTTTCAAATGTTTTGATTGCATAAAAAAGGCTTCTTTTTTAACTCAGATTTTATGCATATTTTGGAGTTTTCCTCAAAGTAGAAAGTAAAAAAAAAACAAAAAACACACTGCACGGTAATATACTGCTGACTGTATCATGACACTTATGGTACCATCGGGTTCTTGCAGGTACACACGGAAACCCGATTCGGAATCACATGGAAATCCAAGAAGATTGGAAGCCGTGTCACGTTTGGCACAAACCCACAAAGCAGCGACTCAGTGTGGACCAAAAACCGGACCGGACCGGCCCGACCCAGACTAACCACAGACCGGTCTGACCGGGTCCACCTCCGGCCCGATTCTGACGGCCGCTCACCGTCAATCTCCCCTCCGGGGGCGGATATCTTGGACATGCAGAGTTGGGCGGTGCCGATGACGTCGTTGTGGCTGGCGCGGTCCCTGCAGTGGCGGAGGAAGGAGATGAACCAAAGACGCCCGACTAACGTGTGTAAGAGCCTATAAATGGTGGCGAGTTTGGGAATTCACCAGTCCAGAATTCTGATCCTCATCTTCTCACACATGGAGGGAAACTAGAGGGGGAGGGAGACAGTGTCGTGACAATGATCACCCAATCATCTTGAAGCATCCAGACTGATGCAATGACGCTCGTTCTCACCCGGATTGGCATCGTGAGGCTCTGGTTCCACTGAGGGTTGGCGTTCTTCTCCAGAATCTTGGTGCAAACCTGAACAGAAGTGGAACACGCACAACGGCGTCGGCTTTGGAGCAAAGTCGCCGGGGTGAAGCTACTTTGTGGCCGCCTCCAGTGATACGTACCGTCTTGCCAGCAAAGTGGATCTCCACCAAAGGGTCCACCAAGTTCTTCCTGTTGCTGTCGAACCCAAGAATCTGCCTCATCCCGTCCATGAAGGCGTCGTCCACTGGAGACGGAGAAGATGAGAGGAACCTGGGATCTAAGATCAGCGAATGAACCGCGAGGGGCCAGCGGCGGGCCAGGACTCACTCTGTGGCAGGTCCTCGGCTCTGAAGACCCTCAGGGTGAAGGTGGCTCCTCGCAGGGACAGACCAGCCGGCCTCAGCAGGTTCCCCTCGATGTCCTCTTTGTCCTCCACACACTCGCGCCTGTCAGCCTGGAGGTGACAAACCCATGAAGGACACGCACACACACATACACACACACACACAAAATTTGTTTTTAATGGCATGCAACAGTAAAACAACTGTGTGTGTGTGCGTGTGTGTGTGCGTGCGTCCGTGCATGCGTGTGTGTTTTAGCCCTGATAAAACGGCCTGAGCGAGCCGGCGTCCTCTCACACTCACCGGCGGCTCGTCTCCGGCGGCCAGGACGAAGAGGCTGACCTTCAGGTAACCTTTGACCCCGGCGGAGAGGTCATCGGGGTCGCACAGCAGCAGCCATTTCCTCAGGAAGCAGTGTCCTGAGTGTGAGCGGGTAACGCCGTTATTTCAAAGCTTGACCTTTGACCTCTGACTACAAATGTAAGACTTTAAATGTAAGGTCCTTAAATGTAAGACCTTAAATGTAAGGTCCTTAGACTGAAGACCTTAAATGTAAGACTTTAAATGTAAGGCCTTAAATGTAAGGTCCTTAGATGTAAGACCTTAAATGTAAGACCTTAGATGTAAGGCCTTAAATGTAAAACCTTAAATGTAAGGCCTTAAATGTAAGACCTTAAATGCAAGGTCTTAAATGTAAGGCCTTAAATGTAAGACCTTAAATGTAAGACCTTAAATGTAAGACCTTAAATGTAAGGTCCTTAGATTGAAGACCTTAAATGTAAGACCTTAAATGTAAGGTCCTTAAATGTAAGGCCTTAAATGTAAGTCCTTAAATGTAAGGTCCTGTGTTAAAATACGGAAATATTGGGAGGATGTCTTATTTGGAATGCAAGAAGTTCTGAAAATGGGGCTGGAACCCGGCCCACCTTCTCTTCTTCTGGGTCTGCCCAGCGGCCGTGTGACTGATATGTGTCAGAAAGGAACTGTACGACACCGCGACACTGGGTGCAAGCAAAAATGTTCCTCAGCACCGGAGCTCGGGTAGAGATCCATAAAAGTAAAGTTAAGTTAAAGTGAAACGTTGCAGGGCGGCACAGGACAACTGAAGATACTGTACACCTCTGGACTCCTGTACTGTAAAAGCAGGGCCTTTGAGAGAACATGGAAACCTTTCCTGGATTACATCCATGCAAACATCTCTGCTATCATGACAAGAGCATTGATATGAAAACCTGAAGCCGTTTACTTTGTTAAGCTCCCGTTGCAACGTGCCTCGTTATGTAATCACGCAACCGCTCACATTTACTGGGAGCTGATCTTTTTTTTTGTTTTTGTGTGGTCATTCACAGCTTCTTTTCCTTTTATTTTGTTATATTCCACAAAAAAAAAAAAAAAATGAATGAAAAAGGGGGGCTGGTACTCACTGTGCTCATTGTAGACGGCGCCGACGTCCAGCTGTGAAAATGTTACATTTCAATCATCTATTTTACGCATCCTGAGCTCGGCGGTCTTTCACATTCCAGCCACTTTACCTTGAATTCGCCGATCACGGCGTCGGTCCGGAGCGAGCGAGAGTCGCACACCTGCCGGGCCGAGCCAGGAAATAGACGGTTACCGAGGGGGAGGGGGGCGCCGTTGAAAAAGAAGTGGAGGGAGAGAAAAGAGGCAGGACTCACGGTGATGAAGATGGGCTCGTCGAACAGGTCCGACGGGGTCTCGAAGAAGTTCAGGAAGAACGTCTGCGGCGTGAGAAATAAAACCAAACTGAGATGAAACCCCTTCACATCATAAAATAATTTAAGTTATAGTGTCTTTTTTGTTTTTTTTAAATAAGACTCGTGTACCTCATCAAACACAGGATTGTTGCCTTTTCTGATGCGGGTCCTCTTGGTCTGCCCAGCGACCGTTACCGTGACGACGGGCTTGATGTTGATGCCCGGCAGCTGTCGTCCCTCGATGACCCGCACACGCACCTGCACGGGACGACGCCAGCACAAGACAGCGCCGCTTCAGCCCCAGCCGTCAGCATCGCGCTCTCGCCACGTCGGCAGCAAATGTGACGTTTTTTTTTTTTTTTTTATCTGCGCACGAGCCGGCCGGCCTCGCCGCGTTGTCATTTTTCTGCTTCCCAAAGGCCGGAAATGAACTGATCAAATCACCCAAACGGCAACTAGTGATTCGAATCGAGAGTGGGTAAATCAGACATGGCGACCACGGGCCCGGAGGAAGAAATACACTTGACATTCAAGTTTAAAAACTAAACATAAGAACAAACATTCTAAATAGCTGCACAGCGTTTGTCGCCGGATTTAAAGCTGGAAGCCGAAGCAGCCGAGTTCGAACCGCCGCTTGTGGCGCTGCCGGACATATCCAGCCTCATTCGTCACGAGGTAGCCGCCTTTGGAACGAAGGTCAGTGTTTAGTATTTACAGACCGACATTCCTATGGTTTTGTTTTTTTTGGGGGGGGGCTAATAAAGCGTTCTGGCCACTACACAGACGCCATGAATGCATGAAAGTGAAAGACCAGCGTGGTCCAGGAGACGTTTACTCGGCTCTCAGCCTGGAGACGTCACAGACAAGTTCAGAGTGGAGTGAGTGTCAATTTTGCGCTGTAAATATGGATTACTGGTCTCCCTGGTTACTTGTAACTGGAATTAAGCACCCCACCCGCCGTGTGACGTTAGAAACTGCGCCCCCCCCCCGTCTTCAGCCGACTGAGAGACGTCCTGCGTCGTGCACTGGCGTCTCCACACGGCGGCGCTGTGGCCACGTCACCCGGCCGGCCCCTCGCACCTGGATGTCCTGCGGTTTGTTGGGCAGAGGTTTGGGCTGGCTGCCGGCGCCTCTCCTCCTCTTCCTCAGGCCTCCCTGGGTGTGGTAGGACGGCGGCGAGCGCTTGGGGGTCTGGTGGGCGGCGGGGGACTCCTGGCGCTGCGGCCCTTGCGGGCCCACGATCACCATGGAGCGGCCGTCGTCGGGGCCCTGGTCCTCTGTGGGCTCCAGCATCATCATGCTCTCTGTGTCGTCCTCGCCCAGCGTGTCCAGGGAAATCACTGCAGTGGGGGGAGGGTCGGGGGGGAGAAGGGGGGACGCGACAAGGCGACTCAGCATTTTCAGACTGGTGACACGTTCCTGGACGCACGCGGCGGGACACGGAGGTCTTACTGGTGACGGTGTCCAGCTCCACGCCAGGGTTGCTGTAGGGCGGCGCCTCAGGCTGAGGAGCAGCCTGGAAGATGGGGGCCGATCCCGGCGGAGGGACGTAGGAGACCTGCAGGGTCAGCGTGGCCTGCAGATGGAGGACCGAGTCAGTGCAAGCGAGGCCTCAAGAGGGGCTCACACCAATCAGCCACAACCTGCTCACCGTAGAGTAAAATACAACAGCCCCGCAATCGATTCTCCCTTCAGGAGGAGATTAATGTTGTTTTTTGTGTGTGAGAGAGGTGTTGACATGTTTGAATGATTGTTATTGGGACTGTAATATGTGACGCTGTTGGACTGCGCTGGGTTACACCGAGAGGCGTCCCTAATATTTTGGTCATCCCACTCTTATGCGTCAGGGTGACCAAAAATAGGAAATATTTCCGGACAAAAATGATTGTTTCGGCTGTGTGTGATAGTGTCTGACTGAGCTTGTAGGAATGAAGTCATTAAACGAGAGATATAAGTGTCTTAAGGTATAAATACTGCATATATACAATATTTATATATAAGTTGGAGTCCTCAGTTTCGTTTAGCAGGAGAAAATCAGCTTGTGCTTTGTTCAGTGTATGATGGCGTCGCTCATCTCTCCGAACCACACGTTCATTCCCACATGTCCCGAATGTCCCACGTAAGCGCCGTCATTTGCATCTTCGCCTTTGAAAATACATTTTCAGAAAAAAAAATACGCCTTAAAATGCAAACCGGCGGCCAGCTCAGGCCCCTTTTTTTCCTTTTATGCTTTATGACGCAGCATGAAATAATGTGCATAAACAAATATGTGCGTGCGTGTGTGTGTGTGTGTGTGTGTGTGTGGCACTCGCGCTCACCCCTGTGCTGTTCCTCTTGGTGTCCAGCAGGGAGACGGTGAAGGAGGCGGCCAGGTTGGGAGAGTTGAGAACATCTCGGAGGGAGAGTCGACTCTCCCCCAGGAACCTGAGCAGTCGCCATCAGTCAAAAACATGTTCATATGCTGCAATTTTTGTTTTTTTCTTTACTTTTTTTTTTTTCTTCTTTTTGGAGCGTCATCAAATAACGTATCAGACGTGTCTTGGTCAGGAATCACATTTGCACTGGTTGTTGCCTGGAGACCTGGATTTACCGCTGAATCGGGTTGGCGGAGGTCCGATTTCTGCGACTGTGGTCAATCGGCGCGATTACAGAACCATCAGAACAATTTTCACGAGAAAAAAAAATTTGAAACCAAACCGCTAAAAATTTTGGGGCAGATTTTAACTCATAAATGAAACTTTTTATGTTCAGATTGTCGTGTTTTGGTGATTTTTCAATGCTATTTTGCGGTTGGGTCTTTCATAAATGCTGAAACTGAAACTTTATTAATCTAAAACTACTGGACTCAGCCCTCAGCTCAAGGGGACCAACCGGTCAGCAGCGAGTCAGCCGGTGAATCGGTGGAGATGCGAGCGATTCAACATGTCCACAGAAGGGAGGGGCGACCCGGCCCTCTCGAGCCGGCCCCCCTTCGCCTACACGTGAACCTCAACACTCCAAAAATAAGCAGATGGTTCTCGCCCTCCACTTTCATGAAACAAAACCCGGACCGGTCCGGCCCGCGCCGCCACGTCTCAGTCTGACAGCACAATGGGTTTTTCCGTTTTTTTTTTTTTTTTTAGTCTCAGTTATTGTGTTTGCGGTATCAGCGTAACGCCTCAGTGTCCTCAATGTGTATTTTCTATCATAATTCAGAAGCGTACAATACAGTGTATGCACCAATCAGCCATAAGATTACGACCACTGCATGTTCACCATAGAATATAATGCAACAGCCCTGCAATCAATTGAATTTTGATTGAATGTGTGTGAGAGAGGTGTTGACATATTTGAATGATTGTTACTGGGACTGTAGTTTGTGACGCTGTTGGACTGCGCTGGGTTACACTGAGAGGGGTCCCTAATATTTTGGTCATCCCACTCGTATGCGTCAGGGTGCCGAGATATTAGGGACTCCTCTCAGTGTAGTGGTTCTAATGTCATGACTGATCAGCGTACATGAGTCATTTGCAGGAGCCGCTGTGATTGTCACCCACTGGCTGCTGACTCCTGTTTTTAAGTCCTAAAGTTGCGCATTTGGTCAATGGTCATTTTTACCCCGGATGGGACCACAGCTTACCAAATGAACCTCGTTATGTATTTGCAAAAGACCCTAACTCCCTGCAAAAAAAATGGTGCACTGAGAGAATAAAGCAAGTGAGAGGTGGCTCATTTTCTCAAAGACTTATACAATCAGACTCGGCTGCTCCCCTGCTGGCCATCAGAAGTAATGCAGGTTTGAGGTCCTTTGCGTTGGCTTCATTTTGTTTTCAGACTCCGGGGCTGCGTTCTCTAATTTCATACAGTCAATGGTTATATGGCAGCTAAGCTAATGCTAGCATGTTAAATTTAGCTAATTTTGTATTTTTTTTTTCAAATTGGCATAAGAAAGCATGAATCACATCAGGAGGTTGTAGCTAAATTTAAAATTTTTAATCTAAATTATTTTCGGCTCGCCCTCAGAAGTTAATTGCGTCCATGTGTTCCCCGTGTGTGTGTGTGTGTGTGTACTGAGGGAGTTTTGGTACCTGTTCCTCCCCATCTTCTCATGGTCTTTGACGACACAGTGCAGCTCGGCTCCTGAGTCCAGAGGGACCCCCTTCAGGTCCCACTCAAAACCCTGAAAGCGGCACATTATGCGCATAAACTGTATTGCACAGCACTCGCGTAGAATCTCAGTGTCTCATCACGTCCTGATAGCAGCAAAGCCATGACGCTCGCATCATTTCAGCACGGGCGAATGGCACTGGCACGTTTAGCTCGACCATAGGATTTATGTGGAAGAGACGAGTCATTTTTCACATTAACGCATGTTAATAACGAGTTCCGTCACAGGCAAACTGTGGATTCAAATGAACGCTTGCTCCTTAAACGCTAGCAGTTAGCTGGACAGTGGTTAGCAAACAATGTTGTGTGTTGGGTGGAGTGAGAGTACCTCATTCCAGACAGGGTTAGGGTTGTTCTTGACGACTTTGGTCTTCTTCTTTGACCCTGAACAACAATAAAGAAATTAGAAAACAAAGACGTGACTCGGAGAACGGCAAAACAGTGCGGGTCTGTGAATAAGTTGCTTTTTTTCCCATGACGACTGTGCTGCCTTTCGCTTTGAGCCGACAAACCGCCTGTGTTAGCTAGCTAGTTAGCCAGTAAGCTAGTCGGAAAACTGACTTGCTGAAAACACGATAAGTTCAGTGCGACAGTGAAAACTAGCTTTTAGTGTTTGATATAAGACGGATGTCGGAATTATTTTAGTGTGGAAGCACTCATTTCATTTCATTTCATTTCAATTCTTCTTCTTCTATGAGTTTTTTTGTATATGTTTTGCTGACTAGCCAAATCTGCCACTGAAACCATTCAACTCCTCCCATGTGGTAGTTGAATGTAGCTTTTTGGAGAACAATTTTTCTTCCATTCAGACTCTCAATAAATGTTTTATGATATCAAGCTTTTATAAATAAATAAAAAAAAAGAAAGAGTCAGCATTGCTTCAGCGGTTCAATTCAGAATTTCCGAGCACGGGTTTTGTTTTTCTTTTACCAGTTTGCATCTGTTGTTCCTGGGTAAGTAAATAATAAAGCAACCACATGTCACAAAAGGCAACATAAAACAGCACAATACATAAAAACATCGATCAGCCAATTAAATGAAACCAAATGAATGTGACATAACAACCCAACAGAGGAGGACTGCATAAACAATGTTGGCCTGAATGTCGTCATTTCATCAATACTGCTCAATGAAACAAGGTCACCCTACATGAACATGTTAGTTGGTGAATGATATAGCAGAGTTTATTACACAGACGTGACATTGTACACTTCATGTAGCCCCAGTATGATATTTGGCGTTTTAATGAATGTAATTCAACTACGTTAAACCGTAAAATCACCCATCACCACTGGGAAAAGTAGTCAGATTACTGTGATACATGACGAGACAGTGATTGCAGGCTGAGACGCCCATAAAACGTAGCATCGAAATTTAGGCTTATCTGTCAAATATGCTTTCTAGGTAGAATCATAATCTTTTTTAATTCCTTTTTTTTGTGTGTGTGTACGTTCATTTCTCAGGTCGTTGAAATAACATTTTAATTCTGATTCCGAGGACAAATACAACTTTCACAACAACATTTTTTTCACAGCGTGTATTGACAAAGCGCCGAAACCCAAAAGCCTGAATATCAACATCAAGTCTTTATCCCTCAAACCGCCTTTGGAAAGTTAGTTTTAATTTACCACCACAAACACACGTCCCCCCAGTGACAACCTATCAAGGGTTCGGGGCGCCGATTTCCCGTACGCCGGGGCAAGCCGACAGGAAGCGGGAGGAAGAGATGCACCAATACACTGCCGGGAGGAACCCATGAAAGGGCATCAGACAGCGACACAAGGCAACACATTGTGGGGGGGGTGGAGGGGGGGGCAACTGTCACGGTTTCCATTTAACTCCAAATGTCTAAAAGAGGAACAGACACAGACAAGACACGCCGAGACGTTCTTTCCAGGCGAAGGGGAAACCGAGACAATGACTATTGTCTGATTCGAGAGGTTTCTCGTTAATTTCCAGGCGCTGACCGCCGGGCGGAGCCTTGAAGAGGCGAGTTAAAGCTGACGGATTCGGCAAACGTTCTTCCGCCCTTTTTTGGCTAAAAACAGCCTCCGCTCGTCCCCTGGAAAGGTGACCGGAGAGGATCCGTCAGGAGACGACACACACGGCTGTTTATGCCTATTTAACGAGTAGAAGAAGCAGCTCGGTTAAGGTTCCATCGACGTGCGTCGCCGCAGGTGGAGGTTCTAGCCCCAGGGTTCTCATCCACCGCAGCACAG
Source organism: Dactylopterus volitans (assembly GCA_901007715.1). Taxonomy (NCBI): domain Eukaryota; kingdom Metazoa; phylum Chordata; class Actinopteri; order Syngnathiformes; family Dactylopteridae; genus Dactylopterus; species Dactylopterus volitans. The sequence continues at coordinate 15,320 of CAAKHG010037165.1, forward strand.
GCTTCGATATTTACATGGAAAAGAATCATATTGGCTGAAAATGTCATTCAGTTTTTTTTTACGAGATTTATTTGCCGTTGCAAGTCCAAGCAAGTGCTATTTCTAGAGTTGATGAAAATACAATATTTTTTATCCCAGCTGGCCATAAATCAACTCTCACACACACACACACACACACACACATACACAAAGCCTGTCTTTTCTGCACTGCCGCAGACAGGTTGTTTGCTTTCCTGTTTTCCCCGCAGCCGTCAACCAATGTGAGAACACACACACGCACACACACGCACAAATACCTACGTAAGTGTACCTCCGTTCTTGGACGATATCTTAACAAACACCTCCACCCTTCCACAGAGGGGTCGAGAGGGTGCGTTGTACGTGTGTGTGTGTGTGCGCGTGTGTGTGTGTGAGTGGAAACGCTGGTGAGTGAGGTCATGAGCGCGA
>CAAKHG010037217.1:8237-18358 GCA_901007715.1 Dactylopterus volitans
GGGGGGGGGGGGGGGGGGGGGGGGGTGGGGGGGGGGTGGGGGGTGCTTAATCCCAAATACAGGAGGAGCAAGTGTGAAACTAGCAACTGGGTCACGTACTGCGGCGCAACCGCAGCGACAAGGAAGGGACGGAGCCAAATTTAGGCTCCGCAGAGCCAGAGGTGCCCGTGTCCAGCGGTGATAAACAGCCAGAAGAGGAGGGCCGGTGCCGGCGGCGGCGGCAGCGCCGCAATGAAAGCATCCGGAACAAAGTCAACCTGCAGAGGAGAACTTTGCCACGCTGACATCAAAAGCCTCATTCGCTCCCTTTAGAAGTGTCACCGAAACGAGGGCAGCGGCTCTTTGTGCACTGCGGTTCCAGTGTTGCAGGAGATAAAAGTAGCTGCAAACAGTTTCTGTGCGCGTCACGTTCCACCCCCCCATCCAGCCGTCCTCATGTTTTTGTCTCATCCCGCTCATATGCATGAGGGTGACCAAAATATTAAGGACCCCTCTCAGTGTGACCCAGTACAGTCCAACAGCGTCACAAACTACAGTCCCAATAACAATCATTCAAACATGTCAACACCTCTCTCATTTCAACATAAAACTCCTCCTGAAGGGAGAACTGATTGCAGGGCTGTTGTATTATACTCTATGGTGAACACGCGGTGGTCGTAATCTTATGGCTGATTGGGATATCAAGTAATAATGCAAATGTTATGCAATTTGACACTTTGCTAGAGGTCTGCTAAAGCTTTGAAAATCCCTCACATATAAAATATTGATTGCCAAATCTCATTAGGAGCTCCCAAATGCCCCACAGTTGGAAATCGCCCGGATATCTCTGCTTATTCAAGTCTAAATTTGGTCCGACCGGGGAGCTCCGCTGCACTTCATTCCCCATCTCGTCGCCCTCATTCCCTGTCAAGTCCCATAAAGAGGTACAGAAACGCTCCCTAAAATATATTTATTTTCAAATCAAAAGAGGGGTTGCTGCGGCTGTCACTCACCCTCGGTGTCCGTGGCGCTGCTGATGACGTTGGTGAGTTTGGTTTTCAGGCTGGTGTGGGTGACGCCGTTCCTGCCGGGGGTCCCGAAGCGGCCCGTGCCGAGCGAGACCACGCACTCCAGCGGCGCGCCGGGCCACAGGCACTTGCTCTCGTGGATGGCCAGCGCCGTGGGGTTGTTGATGAGCAGGCCGCCGTCCTGCCGGCACAACACAGGTCATGTTTTACGTGTCCCGCCGTGGCGCGCCTCAGACGGCGGTGCTTCCTGGAGGAGGAACGCCAAGCGACTGGCATGTCGAAATAGTCGATAAGATTTTCTTTTTAAAAAAAAAAAAAAAGACCATGCTGCAGTTCCAGAGCTTGCAAGCCCTTCGCCCCCCATCCCACCGTGCCCCCACCGCACAGTTTCAGTCACACTGGCTTTGATATCGAACAGCTGCCCAGGAGTGCTTTCGCCTTGGATCCATAGTCTACCCAAGGCATTGTGGGGGTAACTGGAGAGGCTGCGGGGACTGATGAATAGGCATGAGGCTGAGGGGCCGCGGGGCTGGCAGCAGGATCAAACGCACAGGGGCCACGGTCCTCATTAAGGAGGCCGGGCTGGGGGTGGGAGCCTCGGGGGCCCCGGGTGTCTAGGGACACACTGGCGGGGGGGAGGAAGAGAGCACGCTTGTATGACTGAGGTGTGCAGTGTGTGCAGAGTCGACGCAGCGGTAATGCGGTTATGTGCATCTGACACATGTAGCGGGGATTAACGCGCGGCGGCAACGTGCCATCGCCGCGGCGCCGCTTGCAGCCTGGCGACGTGCCGTGAGAGGACCCGGTGTGATTGGGGAGTCGAGGGACGCCTATCAGGGTCCGGGGAGCTCGAGTCGCATGGCTTTCAACTCGTGCGCCTTTCAACGGAGAACGCCTCTTTGATAGGAACGCTGAGGACACAGACGAGCTCGGTGGCTTAAAGGAAGGAAGCTCGGCGTTAAACGGCGGCGGAGACCCGCAGACGCACTTGTGGCTCCACATCCTGCTGCACTCCTGCGCTAATTAGCCTTTAGGCTTACGGGAGAGATAATTTTTCCAGACTTGCGACGAAACCAAAGTGCTGGATGGATTAAACAGTGGTAGAGGACAAGTTCAGGGGCCATGTGAGTTCATTCTGGGGGGAACTTAAACGTGGGTGCCAAAAAAAAATTGTGCCCTTCAGGTTAGCTTCGGAGAGGATTCTCTGCTTTAGTTCGTCAACACAAAGTAAACATTTCCGGCTCATCCTGATTTCCGTGTAGCTTCTGGTTTGTTTTCGGGCTGTTAGCTTTAGCTATCGGCGGTATTAGCGTTGCACTCAGGGAACAGGCAGTGAACTGAACTTTCCTGCCATCAGGCTGGTGGCAGATAGGACTGCATCGGAAAAGGAAGTCTTACAGGGAAGCATTCTCAATCATTATTTTATAGATATGACAGTGCACATCTGGCATTAACTTTGCAACATTCTTTGAAGTGAATATTACTGCACATTAGAAATGACGAACCTTTGTGCCAAACCTTATGGGAGATTAGTCACAAAGTTGTTCAGGCTCTTCTGGGCCCAGTGGATATCTCAGCATGGATGTGTTGGCGCTAACGTTAAAGTTATCGCCCAAAGTCATTCGGATTTATCGTCTGGGAAGCACGAGCATCGTTGAGACGCTTCGGCGCGGAGCAAAGTGATGGGCCAACACTGCCATCCACAGAGCAGTGCCTCAATAGTGGCTAAAATGGAAATAAAAAGAAGGAGAAAAAAAAAAAGGTAGTGGGGATAATGATCGAAGGCAAACGTCTGCAGTCCCAGTGAGTCACATTGTCTGTGATCTTCAGAAAGAAAATAATCAGTACAGCATGAATCATTTAAGACCTTGTAGTAAACAATTTCATCCGAAAAAAAAAAAAAAAAAAACCTGATGTGAGACGCAGCAGAGCGCGAAGCTCACTGGCTGAGATGAAAGTCTCACTAAGAGGGGTTTTTCGCTCGGCCACAAAAAAGCACGCGGGGAGCTGCTGAGGAGGCTGTTTGTCCGGAGTGCATCATTATGCGCCGGCGTGGACGTCTGGCATACCGAGGACTGAATCACAGGGAAGAGGGGAGGAAGCCCGTGTTGGGAGTTACTCCTAATGAGGAGTTCAAGTGAGTGGCTCTGCGAGCCGAACCGGGCGAACCCAGCTGGAAGGCAGAACAACCGAGCCGCTTTCTCATCACTCGCACCACTGTGGGAGGCGCTGCGGGGCGCGGCGGCACTCACGCCGGCGGGCCACTGATGGGTCCTTTTGTGCCGGCAGCTGTGGGCGAGTTCCACAAACACAGCAGGTCTGTAAAATTAGACACCGACCGCACAATATCCCTGTGAGTCTCCATGTCGCGGATGCAGCTCGGGAGCTGGTGAACATAGCCGAGGCTTTTGAGGAAAGTTGGGCTTCTAGCAGTGAGGAGGCTTTATGCTCCCACTGGAACACTTTTCTATGTGCACGGCGCTCCTAACTTTTCAAGGAAAGACTTACAAAAAAAAAAAAAAAAGACAAAAAAATTGTGCTCATTATCTTTCTCCACAGTCTTGACGGTGAAGGTACCATGAGGACAGGTTGGCAGATGCCTGAGCTGCCGTCTTTCTGTCAGATATCCATATTTGCGCAGCCACAGTCTCATGCCAGGGTCTCTGGACGTTTGGGAGGTGAATTGCTTTGCAAACAATGATCTACTTAGGATAAACTGCAAATGAGCTTTGCGTTCGGAACAGCTGTCCGTCAAGCAAACAACGCGCCGCAAGGCAAAGGTCATTTCCATCTAGAAGGATTTGGGGCTGTGGCTGGCGGCGGATCAAAATTGGGAAAGAGTGCGGACGCGTCGTCGCCGGACAAGCGTCCTCGGAGGCGTCAAACCGTCTTGACAGGATGTTGAAAAATAGGGTTTTGAATTTTTAAAACAGGAGAGTTTTTGAGTCCCGTCTTCCTAAAAGGCCTAATGGTTTCCTGCCTGTGACGAAGGGGTGGGTGGGGAGGGGGTGGGTTTAATTGCTGGTGCAGCACATTTGCTGATACTCCAGAGGACGGGAGCTCCTCCAGCCTCGCGTTTGCCCTTCAGGGACTGATGGCTGGCCCGCAAATAAGCCCTTCATTCCCCCCCCCGTAGCTTAACCAAACCCAAATTCTCAGCCTAACTTGAGCCTTCCACACCTATGAGAGCGTGTTTCGCTTCCCCCGGACTGCCAATTAAACTGAGAGAGAAAAAGGCTGTAGCGCCGCGTTCCGGAATATAAAACTGTCGAGACGGCACGAGCCGCGTTGAATAAACAAAATCGAGATTTGCGCGTTGCTGCTTGAGATTCCTCAGCTGTCATTAAGCATTGGGAGCTTATCTTCATTGTGCCAGTTTAAGCTGTCTTAAAAAAAAGGGGGGTGGGGGTGGGGCGCCGATTTGAATAGGAAAGAGGCGCTATCGCCGGGATCGGTGAAAGTCATTTCACGGCCGAGTGTGTGTCAGCTCCCATTAGCGGCGACAGCAAACTTCATCCTCTCCGTTCAGCCGCTCTATCTCCAGCGCGCGGGCGAGCGTCGGCGCTGCCGCGTGTGAGGGCCATTGTGAGTGGCCGCCAGACACGAGCAGCGGCGGCGTTTGCTCGCCGCAATCCAAATGAGCCTATCGTTCATTTGGTGTCGCATTCATATCACAGCTCGGCTGAGCGGCTGTATGAAATCTCTTCTTTGGCCTCTTTTGACGTGCATAATTTACTTTGACCATCAAATGATTAATGCAGGGAGCGTTACATAAATCGTGGACATCGGATTACGCCTGCCACTATAACCAGGCTGTTTCCCAGAAATGGAGATTTGGAGCATTTGTGCCATTCCTCTCATGCCCTGGTTTTTTTTTTTTTTTTTTGGACACTTGAATGAATCTTTGCAATCAATCATGGTGCCTTGAAAAGGGGATCCTCAGTCGAGTCTGCAAGTAATCGGGAAAGTTAATCTGCTCGCTGAATTCGATCGATTGGCTGGAAAGCGTCCAAACCACACAAAGGCCACTACTGTCATCGTCGAGGAGCCGGGATGACGGCGGGCGTTAGCGAGGCCAGCACGGCTTCTTCAAGTGGCGGGCCACCTCAGGTCACCGGGGGGGCTGCATGCCATATTATGCGATGACACTGACCAGCTCTCTTCTTCGCCTTCTTGATTGGGAGGCCCCCGCGGGGTCGCGCGGAGGTTCAAGTCATCTTCCCAGGCGGACAAAAGCGGAGGGACGCATTTGTGCGAGCGCCAACGTTGCCCCAGGCAGGCAAAGCAAATGAGGGCTCCACTGTGCACCACTACCTTTCCCACACATTTGGCCACCAGACATGTGTGCAGCCAATATTGCAACAGTGAATCATACTTGCTGGCTGCAGCCGCTAAGATAAAACTGTGAAAAATCGGGCAGTGATATCAGGGTTGGTTTTTTTTTGTGTGTGTGTGCAGAATTGGCTGGACGCCTCGGGGTTTTATGTCCACAGTTGTTGACTTCATATTCCGAAGCATCATTTTGCTCTCCATCATCGGCCGGGCTTGCTCCTGCGCAACTGGAAGCTCATTTCCCTCCTGTGCACGGCACATGTGACTGAACACCACACGGGCATGACGGCGCTTTGTGCGTCGGTTTAAAGCTGAGATTTACTCCCGGAAATCTCATCCTGGGGAGAAGGAGAAGCGGGTATGGCTTTCACAAAGCGGTCAGTGTAATCCCAAACAAATGTGCAACCATGAGTGGGTGCGTGTCAGGAAGCACGCGCACCCACCGGCCACTTTATTAGGTAGACCTGTTTCGATTGCTTGTTAACAAAAATATCTAATTAGCCAGTCACATGGCAGCAACTCGATGCATTGAGGCAGTTAGACATTGGTCATGGTGTGCAATCCGGGCATCAGAATGGGGAAGGGAGGCGCATTAAGCGACCTTGAACGTTGGCATTGTTGTTGGGGCCAGAGGGGGCGCGGTCCGAGTGTTTCAGCAGCTGCTAATTTGTGGGTTTTAACGAACAGCCATCTCTAGGGTTCACAGGGTGGTCCCAAAAAGAGAAAACCAAGTTCTCTTGGAGAAAATGCTTTGTTGTCGCCAGAGCAGAATGGCCAGACTGGCTCCAGCTGTTAGAAAGACACGAGTTACTCAATGAACCACTTGTGTCCTGAGGAAGAGCGTCTCTGAACACGCAGCACCTCCAACCTTGAAGCTGAAGCAACAGGCGACTGGGTGCACCTCGCTTGCGAGACGCACTTGACAAGGTGGTCGCCGAGTGTACGCGCACAACAGAAGAAGCAGAGGCGCCGCGCCAGCAGGAGACCGTGCCTCGACGCCGTAGATCTCAAGTCGGTCACGGGAAAGAAAGACGTCTGAAGAAGGGCTCAAACGTCTTGAGCACCAATCCTCCTCCAGCGTGCTCCTTGTGCTCAAAGCTTAACACAGGAGGAGCTAGCCGGTATGAGAGTGTCTGAGAGCTCAGATTTATCCTCTCTGTCGCCGCCGCTCTCCTCTCACTCCAGTGCCGAGTGCATAATTTATTGCCAATAACTTCCCTGCCAGTGGCCTTTAGGAGGAAGAGAGAAGGTATGGAAGGACCGATCCAAAAGGTCGCAATTTCTGAGCTTCGCTTTTAGAATAGCATTCATCTCTTTCACTTCTTTCATAGATCCAAAGAGTTTCTCTGCTTTGCTACAATAACTTCAGATGCCCCCCATCCCTCCATCCCCCCTCTCCGTCATTTATTAATGAAAAAAGGTCTGAGGGAGCTGGTGCGACCTACTCCATTTCTGACTGTGTGAAGTCTCTCTGCGGTGGCACCATGTTGGGGGCTCTCAGAAGTTCTCACTGGAGGTGGCGGGCCACGGATCCCGTGCCTCCCCTTAATGGCATCGTGGCGGTGGGCACAAAACATGCTCCCATTCCACCACATCGCCTCAGGAGACGCCATGGCAACGAGGAGGGGAAAAAAAAAAACCGGGCCCTCCTTGCCATTCCTCGCATGCCCTGGCATCCATTGTAAATGTCGAAAGTTCCTCTACGTCTGTGTTGTTGAGCGCAGATAACTGCAAAGGCTTTAATGTGGAACATGGCATCCCCTCCCTCGCTCCGACTCCTCTCTTTTCTCGCTCTTTTTCCCCCCCTTGTTTCATCCCACCAAGAGCCATTCTCCACGGCTACGTGAGGCTTTGACGCCGAGGCTGCTCCGCTTCAAAGGTCTTGCTCCGAGTGACAGTTTCCCCACCAAAGTTGCCAGCTTGAATCTTAAGTTCTGCCGCCACACGCAGTTTCCACTGCAGCCCCTGCGGAGCCACGGAGGCGTCAGCAGACGATCCAGACTTAACTCGAGGACGCTTGCTCGAGAATTCCCGACGTCCGCTCGGCACATGGCGCTGCGGCGCTCTCGCGCTCGCCTCACAAGAGCGCGATTGTTTGGGGCTCGATTTGAGCGGAGAACTCTGTGGGCGTTTGTGGGAAAGAACGAGATGACTCTCTCTCTCTCCCTGCGGGGAACCCTGACATCACACGGATAGCGCGCCGCGCTCACGACCTGCTTTATCGCGGCGCGAGCAGCCATTTCGTGAAGCCGTCGGGCCGACCGTCGTCCTGGAGGCGGCCAGGGGTTCACATGCGTGAAGCCGTGCGTCGAGAAGAGAGAGAGACTTTGCTCGTGTTCTTTTAGCTGATCCTTTGATTACACGGAGGCCAATTATGCTGAAAAATGACAACAAAAAACAAAAAAAAAAGTGGAAGACGACATCTAACAGGCATTTAATTCTGGTTTAATCTATTTTTGGCGAAAGATCCGTTTGTTTTACCAACAAAAAAAGAACTCCATTTACTCCAGCAAAAAAAAACAACTGAAAATTGTTCTTGCTCTTTGGGTGGGTGCTCTTTCGTAGCCGCGGCTCTGATAAGCTCAAGAAATGTGATTCATAATCATTTAGTCGCCATGTTGTTGTTGAGGCCGTGAAAGGGAGTAGACGCAAGAGTCGCTCCTTCACCCGCGTGGGCTCTCCCGCAATATCGTGAATGTCTGACGCCTCTTGGAACTGACCAGAGTGGATTCATCTACAGCGGCGCCATCGTGCGAGTTCATCTTCAGTCGGCGTGAATACAGGTGAGCAGAAGTCCCCAAAAATAAAAAAAAGAGATTAATAGCGGAACAACTGAGCTGGAATCTCGCAGGAAAAACGCCTGTTTGAAGACCTCAAACACGTCCTTAAAATAGTGCACTTACAGAGTCAACCCTTTCCACGTTAAATGGGAAAAAACTGCTTCGAAGTGATTCCTCGTCAAACGTGTTAAATATATCGAAGCGTCTCACATTCTCGCATTATGAAGTTTCCTGCCAGCAGCGTTTGGAATAGCAGCTCCATAATTAGACTGTTTGTCTTCTCGTTCTAACGAGGCAGATGCGGCAGTCAAAGAGGGGAGCGCTGCGCTTGGCTAATTTATGCATCGCAGAGTCGGGCGAGACCCCGCAGGATGGCACGCCGAGGAAATCTCCCGCCCAGGGTGGGTTTTCATCAACCAGTCTCTTTCATTCCCCCCCTCCCCTCGCCCCCGCGCCTCCTCGTTCACCTACTCTACTAACGCAGCCTCCAATTACGAGTGTGGGAAGCGTGGATATAGATAATTTCTGTGATGTGCGCACGTTCATTCATGTTTTTCCCTCATATCTGCGTTTCGGCGACAAACGAGGGGAGACGCCGACGCCCCCGCGAGGGGTCAAGGGCGGGCAGGGCGGGCAGGGCGCACCGGACGGAGAGAAAAACATCGTGAATTGTCCCTTTTGCTACAGCAGTGACTGCTGAGAAGAAACGGAACGCAGTCGCACGAAGTTCTGCAGGCGTCTCCGCTCATGTGGTTCGCCTTCCGCCGCTCTCCCAATGTGCCTTCGCTAAAAGGGTAAGCAGAGTAGCAGAGCAGCAGAGTGGCGCATCGATCAGTGAAACGGTGGAGTGGACCGGCGGGTTTGTTATGCTGCTGTCGGCTAATGCCTGCTTGTTTAGAAGGGGGGGGGGTGCGTTTAAGTGCGCCTCGCTGCCGCTCCGCTCCCACTCCCACTCCCACCTCCATCAAGATGAAACTGATTGGGAATGAACAATGGCAGGGAGGAAATGGCGCGCCTCCCTCCTGCTGGCTTTGCAGAGGATTACTGGGCTTCGCGGCGCTTCTCGGAGATCTTTCCGGCTCCCGGCTGCCAACCGCGGGCTGCAAAAAATGTCACCGGGCGACGCAGTTACGCTGCAACCCGACTAAATATGAAGTGCGAGCGTCATGGACGTATTAACTCTGAGCTCTCAGGGGCTACTTGTAAAAGGCCATGAGACGGCATTTAAGGAGGCGCAAATCTGACTGCGAATACTCGAACCTCCACGTCGCAGCGGCGACAGAATGCGAGGAGTTTTGTTCGTGCAATGCTGTCACGATAAAACAGGATATGCTACAACAAGCTAGCATTTACCAGCCCCGCCGTTGTGCTCATCCCGCCAACCAAACGCGAGGCAGCGAACCAACAAAATCTAATCAGTTCATCCTTGAGCCCCGGCTGACGTTTGCGCCCAAATTGGCAGAAGCACCCTCCGGGCATTTCATAAATATTTACAAGAAAGGTTGACCTTACGCACGCGCTTATTCAATCGCAGCGCAGGATATAATAAGCACTGCTGCGCACTCAAGTGGAGTTTCAATTTTTCAGAGCATATCTGAGCGAGCATATCTGAATGAAATCAATCCCACACACACACGCACGCACGCACGCACACACACACACACCCGCTTTGGTTTCGAGGGAAACAGCCGAAAACATCAAGACACGGAAAATGGGCGTGAAAACATTTGTGGAATTCATCCTGAGCCAAGGAATTAAAGTTTGGAGATGTGGAACTTATCGATTCATTAATGGCACTGAAGGGTTTTGTTTTATTCAACCTAAGCTGCACGCAGGGTTGGTGTGTGTGAGCGCGCGCGCGCGTGTGTGTATTATTTGGAGAATATTTTGGAGACAAATATTCATTCCGTTCTGCTCATGACACATGATCTCTTTTTTTGGCAGTAATGAGGGGAGATCTGGGGGATTTAAATCTTACGCAACAGACTCAACAATCATCCTC
>CAAKHG010037232.1:0-15820 GCA_901007715.1 Dactylopterus volitans
GATGCTATCAAATGTAGCCTGCAAATAAAGTTACACACACACACACACACACACACACACAAGGAAAAACAGTTCCAACATAGGAAAAGAATTCAAGATGCACACCAGATAGTCGCAGCTAAATTTAGAGAACTCAAAATCCCTCAGACAAATCTCAGACGTCACCATCTGCAGGTTGTGTGGCCCAGAAACTGATTGTTGAGCGCCGAGCCGAAAGTGACATTTCTCCCCCGGAGCGGTTGTCCAGAGAGCCAAGACGATCAGGACGAGCGGCCGTGGAGACGAGGTGGAGGAGGAGCGGCCGCGTGAGGGTCTCCAGTGTGCTCTAATTCGGCTCTAAACGGCGAATCCCGACGTCGCGGCGGCTCCGGCTTAAATGTCATCTGTGCTGTTTTAATTGCCTCCTAGCGCGTTGTGACATTTCTGATGTTCTTTGTTCTTCAGCTGTCCAGAGAGGCAGAATCCCCACGCAGTCCTACCACGGCCAGTTCGCCCTGACCAACGGGGACCCTCTTCAGTGCCATTCCTACCTGTCGGGCTACATCTCCCTGCTGCTGCGGGCCGAGCCCTACCCCACCTCCAGGTTCGGCTCCCAGTGCCTCCAGAGCAACAACATCATGGGCATAGAGAACATCTGTGAGCTGGCGGCCCGGATGCTCTTCAGCGCCGTGGAGTGGGCCCGCAACATCCCCTTCTTCCCGGACCTGCAGGTGTCGGACCAGGTGGCCCTGCTCCGCCTCACCTGGAGCGAACTGTTCGTCCTGAACGCCGCCCAGTGCTCCATGCCCGTCCACGTCGCGCCTCTGCTGGCCGCCGCCGGCCTCCACGCCTCCCCGATGTCTGCCGACCGCGTCGTGGCCTTCATGGACCACATCCGGGTCTTCCAGGAGCAGGTGGAGAAGCTCAAGGTGCTACACGTGGATTCAGCCGAGTACAGCTGCATCAAGGCCATCGTGCTGTTCACCACAGGTAGATGCTCCTTTTCCCTCGACCAAATAATCACGCACAACATTTTTTTTTTTTTTTTTAGATTTACATTTTTGGTAAAAAATCCCCTAAAACGGTGCCTCTTAAATTCATATTTCATTTTTATTTTGAAAAAAAAATGATGGTTGGAACATGTGAAACGTAAAATATCGAAAAAAATAATATTTCCCAACAAAATTCTTGATGCACATTTACATAAAAAATTTGTAAAATATATATATATTCTCTTTGTTCCCTCTGCAAAAACCTTGTCTCCCTATCTTATATAACTTGTTTACTACTCACTAGGATCTGCAGTAAAATGAACTTATATGACCCCATGAGGTTTGGCAGTCCTTAAAGGAACAGTACAGTTTATCTATTTTATGCGGTGTATTTTTATTCTAACAATTAAGAGACCATGAGTGGGTTTGGGTGGTTTTACACACTGCAGCCCTTTAAAATATAAAAATAATTTGCACAAATCACATTCCCTGTTTTATGGGAAAGAAAAGATGTGCTTAATTCCTTTGCCATTTCACACCAAAGACCCGCTCAGATGGCGACACTGCGAATGCCATCGATAAGTTTATAATTTTATAGTTTAAATTTGGAGCAATTCGTTCACTGCTCAATTGCAAATTGAAAGAATTAAAAAGGAGAAAAAAATGTGTTCTTAGCCGTATTCTCGCCTCATGTACACAATTCTAAAAAAAAAAAATAGGAGAGATAAATGTAAAATAGATTGAAGTTTTGATTAATTTGTTAAACGACATTTGGAGTTATCATTTGGTGCATATGTTATGTGTTTTTTTTTGGTTTTTTGGTTTTTCGCGCCCCTCAAAAAAATTAAAATCTGATTCATTACTGACATTGACACTCCGCCGTGGTTGCAAAATATATTCAGAGCATTTCAGAGCCTTATAGTAGCAGTCAGAACGATGTTTGATGATGGGATAAAAAAGGATAGAATAGCAGCGGAGTAAAAAAAGAAAAAGGTCTCCAGTGTATCAGGTCTATTTTGGTCCCCATGAGCACATCTGAACACGTGTCTTCTAACTGGGACACAGTAACCGTACTTTAACCCCTGCTGCCATCCGGCCTGCAGCATTACAGTACAAACGCGGGAGGAAATCCATGTGCAGAAATGAGACACATGTAAAGGTCTCAGACCGGTCGATGGCTCCGGCGGATGAACCGGCCGTCCCGACGCGGCTCGGCTCGGCTCGGCTCGGCTCGTCGCGCGAATTTCGTTAGACGGTGTTCGACATTCCAGAAGATCGCTTTTAAAAACGCGAATCAGTGACGCAGCAAAGGGAGGGAACAAAAACAACGGGCGTTCAAGAGCAAAACCTTGACGTTTGTCTGAGATTTTTGTTTTTTTTTTGCCCATGGCATATATATGTGTGTGTGTGTGTGTGTGTGTGTGTGTGTGTGTATTCATGTTTGTAGTGCGTGTGCTGCCGCCGCCTCTGTGTCGTCGCCTGCAGTCGGCGAGCTGCGATTCCTCGTTTTTTTTTGTTTTTTTTTTTGCCGGCGGGTGGCAGGGTGGAACCATCAGCCTTGACTCGCCTGTCTCTCTCTCTCTCCCTCTCTCTCCCTCTCTCTCTCTGGCTTGTCTGTCTCCTCCGTAGATGCTTGTGGTCTGTCGGACGTGGCCCATGTGGAGGGTCTGCAGGAGAAGTCCCAGTGTGCTTTAGAGGAATATGTGAGGAGCCAGTATCCCAACCAGCCTAACAGGTTTGGGAAGCTGTTGCTCCGCTTGCCTTCCCTCCGCACGGTCTCTTCCTCTGTCATTGAGCAGCTTTTCTTCGTCCGTCTGGTGGGGAAAACCCCGATAGAAACTCTGATACGGGACATGCTGCTGTCGGGGAGCAGCTTCAACTGGCCTTACATGCCTATTCAGTAGGAGAAGCTGCGGCGCGGTGCAACTAAGGTCAGGAGGGGCTCCACACCTCAGATCAAGTCATCTCAGCGACGACAGCTTAAGATCTCTGTCGCTTCAAACAAATGGGGGGAAATAATAATAATAATAATAATTAAAAAAATGTCTGCCAGTGGAATTCAGTGATTTTCCCATGTAAAAAAACAAACAAACAAAAAAACAAAAGAAAAAAAAACTCTTTAAATTATTATTCTCCTAGTACCAACAACCATTTTCTTGATACCAGGGGAGTGATATGCCATATTGTACACTGTGTCCCTATGTTGGCCGACCGTTCACTTGTTTAATTTTGGCAGAGAATTTGAGATGACTGATTATGGTGGACTTTTTTATTTTTCTTTATTTTCTTTTTTCTTTTTTTTTTTCGCAGTGTGGTGACCTCTCACGGTTAATTTTTTTTTTTTTTTTTTGGGATAACGAACAATATTTATTGGACCCTGTGTGTATATTTATCATGCTTGTAAATTATGTTATGACTCCTTTTTAAAAAAAACAAAAAAAAAATGTTTTACATATTCCCCGCCCCCTGTCTAATGAGAAAAATACTGCAGGGGCTGTCTTGTGTTTTTTTTTTTTTTTTTTTTTTGCTTTTTTTTTTGTCTGTTCGTCTTGTTTTATACCTCCCAGACTTGGCACTTTGGACTTGAGGAACATTTCAGAAAGATTAAACACGAGTGTTTGACGCCCTCCGATTGACAGCAGGCTCATTTTGACTCTCCGCTGTTCCGCCTGCGTACAGACAGAAAGGCGATACTGACGCTCCGCCCGAGGTGCTTTTATGGGTTTGCAAAGAAGAAACTTAGCAAAAAGATATTTGGAAACTGCATGTCTCATCATCAGTGTTAGGTTACACGTAATGCATTACTTATTAACCGTAATCACACTACTTTACTTCACGTTAACGTTTCCTTGAATACTTTACTGGCGGCGGCGTTTCCTTCCCGCTGCCGCTACTGTTCTTTTTCTACAAATTTTGCCTCCTCAAAAAAAAAAAAAAAAAAAAAAACAACAGTATTTATTTCTTTCCCCATCAGAGATCAGACACCGAATACGGTGCTGATCTATTTATGTGCTACTTACAATTTATGAAAATTTTTAACCGGGGGGGGAAGAAGAAAAAAAAAAAAAAAAGAATAATTCATGTTTATTTCGCATAAAAATAACTGATTTTCTGTCAGGTCGTCTACCAAATTACAGGCTGATATAAAGAGGATGATGCCAGTGGGGAGAAATAAAAGATGGAAATGAGGAATCAAGGATTTGACTGTGACAACTTGTGGCAGATGCGAGTGGTGACGTCACCGCCGGATTGATGAGTAATGCATTACCAACCGCCTCTGTTTGTCTCCAGATTTTTTGGGGGTTTTTAAGTTTTGTTTTTTTTTTGTTTTTTTGTTTTGTTTCTCCATTGACTGACTGGCTGTCTCAGAGATTTTGAAGAGCACCGGGTATGCACGTGGGTGTGTGTGTGTGTGTTAGTGTGTGTGTGTGTGTGTGTGTGATAGAGAGAGAGAGACGTAACAGTTTTTTTTTTTTTTTTAAACGGGATAAAACCAACTACACACAACTTCCCAGGTCATTAACCAACCAGTGTCAATACGATTCATGCATCTTGAGCCCAGGCTGCTTCATGGCACAATAGACCACTGCAGGGTATATTGCTGAACTGAGAGTGTGTGTGGGTGTGTGTGAGTGTGTGCGTGCGAGTGTGTGCGTGTATTTGTGTGTGGGTGTGCGCATGCAGCTGTGTGTGTGTGAGAGTATGTGTTAACTTCTTTCTTTTTTGACGACCACTTTGATGTACTGTGAAAGCATATTGGTTAACATACCGTATTAAATTATAACTCAAGATTTATAAATAAATTGTATTTCATTTATTTTATTTATTTATTTATTTATTTTTCCTCAATTCCACAACAGCGCCACACTGGTCCTTGTGTGTGCGTATGTGTGTGTGTGTGTGGAGGAGTTTGACACTGAAGCCCGAGCCCAGCCGGGTTGTAAATATTGTCACCTATCAGAGGTTTTAATCAAACTAATTGGCGGCGGTGGACGAGCTCGCTCACACGCCACTGCTGATTGGACCTGTGCTGGCGTGAGGACCCCCCGCCGGGGAGCACTTTCCTCCCAACTCAAATAACTTTAGAGGAAACCCACGCAGGGCACAAACACACTCCGGCGTCCCATCACGTCACGTGCTGCAGCTCCTTATTGATTCATTTGTTTGTTTGGGGTTCTTTTTTTCTTTCTTTTTTTAATTAAATGCTGCATCTCAGGTTGAAATCATCACCAAACACTGAAATCACACTGGGTTTTTTTTTTTTTTAAAGAGAAAAAAAGGATCAAACAACTATACATGCACACTTGTGGGTATGCCAAAAACAGGGAGGAGGGGTGGGGCAATCTAACAGATTATATTTTCAAGATCAATTAATAAAGACGTTGAAAGTTTGCTGAAAGTCAGTAAAGTGCGCAGACGGCGCTTCTAATGGTGTCTGTGTTGCCAGACTGAGGAGGACCGCGAGGATTAGAGCAGCTCCGGCTTCTTAGTGGTCAGGGAGCTAATGAGGGCCCCCCGAGCGCTCTGTCACTCCCGTTTACCCCCGAGGACCGCGATGAGGACGGCCGCCCCACGGCCGCCCCACGGCCGCCCGGCGCTCCGGCCCAGCACACATGAGCGTGGATCACTGGAGCAGTTTTTTTTCCCACACACGTCCGCGGCCGAGGGAGGCGGAACGTCCCCGAGTGTTTGGCCCCGCCGCGGCGGCGGCGGCGGCGCGGCGGCGGCGGCGTCAGCTGAGCTCCACCGGGGGAGACGTGAAACAGCGGGGGGCGGGAGCGGGAGCGGGAGCGGGAGCGCGCGCCCGTTGGCGTGTCCGCGTTCGCGGCCGACCCGGACGTGACCAATCAGCGCTCAGGACTAAAGAGAAAAAATAAATAAATAAACGCGCAGCCAATCGGATTGTGACATTGATGCTTTTCTTCTTTTTTTTTTTAAATTAAGAAATGATGATATTCGGAAGTTGAAGTTTTACAAGCGTCCACGCTGTCGTGGTAATTTTGTATTATTTTTTTAAATTCTTTGCAGCGATGAAGTCGGAAAAAACCTTTTAAACAATAATATAAAAATCCGAAATATTTAAGTATATATTTGTGCTTCGAATTCACTGCGCACTGATCGACTTTGGACCCAAATTGTATCGAATATAACCGCCACAGCCGCAGTGTTCGAAGCTGCGTGCGTAGAAAAAAAACTAATTTATTCTACTTCTGATTACGTGAATCAATAATATTTCAGGACGGACGAGATTTTTTTTAAAATTAATTTTATTGTCATCGTGGGAACACGGAAAAAAATGCTGTAAAAGTGCTGTAAAAAAATAATATTTCTTTAGGTGTGCGCGTGTATGTAGGCGCGTGCACAGAATCTCACTTCAGCACTTAGGGGTTTTCTGTATAATTCTAATGTTTATTTAATTTTGGAAAAGTTACTCTTTTTTTTTATGTAATCAAACCCTTCGGAGTGAGATCATATTACATCAGGAACATCACACACCTCGCCAGCGCTTAAGTGCGCACTCCGTTACCTGATCCTGTTATCTGAGTAGATTAACGCTAATTCTACTATTCGCTGTTGATCACCTGAAGGTCGCTGTGGATAAAAGCGTCGTGACAGACGTGATATAATTTCACAGGCGAGACGTCTCACATATTTTGGATATCTTCGTCACAAAGCTGCTGTTTGACAAGTTTGTTTTTGTTTTGTTTTTCTTCTTATTTTTTTTTTTCTAAATGGCACCCAAAACAAAACTATAACGTACATTTACACTCTTGAAAAGACTTTTAGGGGGGGAAATGAAAGCATGTTCTCCTAAAAGTTGTATACATAAATACACAAATAAATAAATCAGTCTTTATTTCACAAAACTTCGCCGTTTGTGATCATACATTTCAAACGTCTCCCTCTAAATAATAATAATAATAATAATACACAAATCATAAGCAGCTGCGCTTCTCCGTCAGCAACGTTTTTTTTTTCTTATTAATTTAAATTCTTCTATTTTCTTCGTCGTTATTTATTATATATTATTATTTTTTACATATTTAAAACTCGTCTCTCTTCAACATCTATTGCGGAAAATAACCCTCTAAAAAAAAAAAATCTGTTAAGGAATAAAAATCCCTTAAACCATCTTTACATGCAGCAAACGCGTCTCTGCAGTTATTCAATAACAACAAAAAAAGAAGCAAACGCCGGGAGTCGGGATAATTGTTTTTGTAAAAAATATTCACCTATTATAAAAAAAAATAAATAAAGAACGACTGTATAATAAACTTGAGTAAATTCTGCTGCAGCTCTGGAGCGTCCGGGCCTGCGAGAGGTCGCCGCGGTCGCCCGTTTTTACCCCCGTTAAATCCTCCTCGTGTCTTCACACCGTTTTTTTTTTGTTTTTTTTTTCCTGGTGTCGCTACCTGCTTTCTCTCTCCTCACATTTATTCCTCCGCCAGGAATGAAAGCGCCTGAACTTTGTAATACTCAGGAAATAGTTGCATATCCATATTGTCCAGGGGCTTAACTTTATGCTTTTAATCAGACTTACCTTAGTCTGAGGAAAAACAACCGAAATCCTCTTTTCTCAGAATTTCATTAAGTTCTACCGGGAGGGTTTTTACATCAAAACATCACAGCCAGAGTCTACATGCAATATTGTGTCAGTCAAGAGAAAGTTAGCAAATGTGGCTGCTCCTGACGGTCCGGGGAGACTTGAAGGATTTGAATGTGTTGTTTTGGTGAGATGTTGTAAGTTCACCAGAAGTAAAAACAAAAAAGAAAAAAAAAAAAGAAAAGAAAAAAAAAGGATCCATCTGTTTGGAAACTGGCCAGCAGGCTTAAACATGAGACATGATTTGCATTTAATCTGAAAGAAAGAAAAAAACAAAAAAGAAAATTATAATAATCAAAAAAAAAAAATCTCTGTGGCCTCCGCAGATGAAAGCGGGAGGAAAAAATGAATAATCTTCCACAGGTGATCAATTAGTTGAATTGTTTTTGTTTTGTTTTTATTTGACTGTTGCATTGGAAACATCACTGAGCTGCCCTGACTTTTTCTTTTTTTTTTTTGTCCTGCATCCTGTGCTGGACTCCTGCCTCCCAGAGCAGAGCGAGATGTGGTGGGAGTCTAAACTATCACAGCCACTTCGTTTAATGTCACTCAATAAAACATCACAGCCTGATGACTGCAGAGGTCAGTCTGATAGATTATTAACCACTGCAGCAATCATCTTAGTGTAAAAAAAATAAAAATATATTAAAAAAAAAAAAAAAGGCAGCAGCGGTCTCCAATGCCTCACTGACGGGATTTCATTTTTCATTTTTTTTTTTTAATCAAATGCATTTTTTTCTCCTCCTCAGTTTTTATTTATCTATTTATTTATTTCCCCCCCCCCATCCTCACTTGAATAATGCAAATTCACACTCAGGGAGGTGCCACGCCTCGCTGAAGCCCATCTGACGCTCGTGGAGACAAATTCTGAAAAGCAGTGAATATTGGAGGAAGCCTGTCTGTCTGCCGAGGAGCCCCCTTCTTTTTTTTTTTTTTTTTGCAAAATGTTTTGGCAACCAAGGAGGGGGGATGAAACGCACCAATCAACTCAAGGGCTGCACAGAAAGCCGACTGTCGTTGCTAAGAGACAGATGCAGAGTAACCTCCATGAGAAACCTGACCGTGACCCTTCCTCCTCCTCCTCCTCCTCCTCCAAAACAGCCTCTCCCTCTCCCACCCAATTACTCGTGAACATTAAAGCCCACCTCTTTCACATTAAAGCTGACAGGCGGCGAGATGGAGAGGAGGGTCACGTTTGTTTAAGAAGCTCCGCTCAAGCCTTTTGGGCTGTTCTTTAAAGCCCCCCTCCAAAAAAATAAATAAAAAATAAATAAAAACCTTATTTTTAATACTGGAGGATAAATCTGATTTCGGCGCGGCGGCCACGAAGACTTGACGCCGGCGCGCCGCCCGCGGGGCCGGCGGATGGGCGGAGCCTGGCGTGCCGTGGGACGGATAATGGGAGGGTGAGGGGGGGCGGGCAGAGGGATTCTGTCAGAATGAGAAGATGAAGATTTGACAGAGAGGTGACGGAGAGTTCATCCCGTACGAGGCATGTCGATTAGTGCGTTTGTGGCTGACAGGTGGAATCCCAGGGGCGCGTCTGTCACCGCGTCTGCCGCCGCCGCCGCCGCCGCCGGGCTGGACCGCGGCACCGCCACACGAGACAACCCGTGGGCGGGGACAAAGCGGCCCGACAGCAGACACACCTCGCTGGCCCGGAGCGGCGGCCCGGCCTTCCCCGCTCGAGCCAAAGATTAAAGCTTTTTTGTGCGACAGAAAGCAGGGCGGAAGTCATGTTAATCCCCCACTAATACATCGCTATCAGTGATCTGTTTTACAGCACGATCCAAACAAGCATTCAGGAAGGGGCACTAATCTGAAAGAGGCCACAACAGTTTAACACCCATGAGAAATGATATTTTTTTTGTTTTGTTTTTTGTTTTGTTTGTTTTTAATACGCGCTGCTGCACGAGCAGGCGGCGACTCCGGGAAAGACAACAGGGCCTCTCCTGTTGCTGAGATTCATTAAGATGCAAATCTTCGCCCTTTATTTATTTATTTCCCCCCCACCCACCCCCTCTTCTCCAATGAAAAGGCAGCGGGGGCGGAAAAGGGAAAGAAAGAAGACGAAAATCATACTGGAATGAGGAAAACGCTCGGATCAGACATCATGGCGGCGTCACACGAGACAAACAAGACGGGACGGTCCTTTATTAGTCCCACGAAAAGATAGAAAAGAAAAAGCATGAACAGTGGAGGCCGGTGCGGAATCACCGATCTATAGAACATATCAGAGAAGTGATTGGTTGTAGTTGGATACATGAAGCATCTGGAACTGTTACTGGCGCTTCCCTCTTACACCGAACAGCCATAACAATATGGCCACTGCATGTTTGCCGTAGAACATGATGCAACATTATGTTGGATTTCCACCGCATCTGAGATGCTGTTGACACGTTTTCATGATTGCATTGATTTTAATGAACCGCGCTGGCCTATGCTGAGAGGCGTCCCTGATATTTTGCAGCCCTGACGCATATGAGGGGACGACCAAAACATTAGGGACCCCTCTCAGCTCCACAGCGGCACAAATTACAGTCCTGACAACAGCCGCTAAAACCCTGTCGACGCCGCCCTCAAACAGATTCGGTAAAAATTCAATATAGAACGCCTCCCGAGGGCAGAATCTATTGCAGTTGCTGCTGCATGAAATTCTATGTTAAACATGCAGCGGTCATGACGTTATGCCCAATCGCTGTACATGCAAGTACCGTGTGCATGCACATCTGCATTAGTTTTTACACTGTGTGGATCAGACTGCAGGATACGTGATGCTTGCTCTCAGTTAGACGAGAAAACATTTAATGCATCTTACACTCGCAGGCATTTCACTTCAATGTGACCAGTTAGGTTATATGCAGACTCGAGGCTGCGTGAGATTTCAATGACTCTGCGCTAATACTTGAAGCTCATGTCTACAACATATATATAACATCGATCCCATGACTCCCAGCAGCCCGTTTTTTAACAGATAGCAACGAATTCCACGAGCGAGCGCTCTGGCATCACCTTTTGTATGTGCACGGGTGTTAGCAGCCGCAGAAACAGCAGTATACAGCGGAGCTTATATAGAGCAGCAGTCATCCCATGGTCATAAACAGGGCCATCTGGCCGTCCTTACATGAACCAGGTCGCCCGGCTTAAGCGAAATAAAACATTCCAAAAGCAGAGCGGGCGTGTGCAAGTGGACGCCACAAGCTCCTGGTCATCCCGCGTCACCCTTCTTCAAAACGGGACCAGGCAAAGCGAACTCAAAGGAGGCCGAGGGCCCCGATGCGCCGTTACACAGGTGTGATCAGAGCGAAGCGCGTCACCGCCCGGCCAGTCAATTTCAACGCTGAAAATAAAGCTCTTGTCTGTTTTGAAATGTCAAGTTTGATCGTTTAAACTGACCTTTATAATTTATCTTTTGGGAACCTATTAAAAAAAAAAAAAAATTCAGTGGGTTGACGTGAAACGTTTCCTATAATTGATATTTTTCTTTTTGATTTAGCATTTTTTCTATTTATTTTTTTGTTTTGTTTTTTTTTGCTCAGGCTATTTCCAGCCGTTGCTGCATCATGTCACACCCGGAGCCTGAAAAGTCTTATCCCCCCCACCCCCCCACCTCCTCCACCCTCACGTGTACAGTCCAACTCTCTAAAACCTCAAACCGACTTTGGTGTTTGAAAAATTGGCGGAGTTCCCCTTTAAGAGCCGCCCCAGCGCCGACAGCCTCCATGAAGTTTCCATCTCTGCTATGGCTTCATGCAGGACCGCGGCCTCATGCTGCCGTATGGGACCGGCTGCACCTAATAAAGTGGAACATGTGAAAGTCTCCTTGTGTTATGTCGACTTAAAAATAAATAAATAAATAAATTAAAAAAAAAAAAGGCTTATGAAGCTTCTGTTGTTTTGGAGCAGTTTAGAGAGACCGGTTGTGGATAAAAAAAAAAAAAGGAGGGCGGCGCTCGGCCATCGCGTAGCACGGCAGCGACCGGCTGCGCTGATGCACGCCGACGCTTTGCGGGAGACGTGGCGGCGCGCGCGCACACGTGACGGCGCGCTGACGGCGTCCGTCCACCGGTGTTTGCTGTAGCCTATAGCGGGGCATTGTTCCCAACAAAGACGGACTTCGATTTCCTCATTCTTAATCACCCGCGGCCACTCATGCGTCACAGGAATATTGTCTGTGTGCCGTGACCTTTGACCTCCTGATCTCCCGACTACTGATTTTTTGTAATCTTGCTAAACTGGGAAATTGGATATGTAAGTCTACAAAATTCCTCATATTTTACTTGATTGAACTCCAAAGTTGTCTCTTTTTTTTTTACCCCCCATCTTTTTTTTTGGTTTGTTTTTCGTTTCTAAAGAAGTGGTCAGAGCTTTAATTCTTCGGGTGGGACAAGGAGTGGGGGAGGGGTGGTGAGTGGGTGGGGTGGGGCCCCACTCTGGGTAGATGGAGGCGCGAGCAGCAGGACGAAATATCTTCTTTCTATTGTGTAATATCATATTTTAAAAAAAAATACAAAAAACTGCTGAAATTAAAGCCATGAGCTTGTATGCAAAAATCAGCACTAAGTAACTGCTGCAAACATTTTAATTCGTCTTATTTATCATTAAACCGGAGTCCTAGCTGTCTGTAAATCATTAAAAACTCAAATCAATACCCACAAAAATGGATTTAAATCTGTACGGATAAATATGGATATGAAAATATATGTGTAGAAATATGGAATAAAATAATAAATAAGTTCAAAATTGGACACCGATGCCCCTATATGGAGCAGGAGCAGTGAGAGGCTCTGCTGTGTGTCTACGACCAGTTTAAACGCTCCCCTTGTGTTCACCGGGTCAGGACTCAGTTACGCAGAGGCAGGGGGATCGTTTTAATTTTGATATCATATTTCGTGGTTGTGGCTCATAACTGGGGCGGCGTCGGTGAGGAGAAAAAGTAAAGACCAAAGGGATTTAACATAAAGCTGAAAGTGAAAATGATGGAAGAGGAAAAACTCTTTACATCATCTGTCATTGAACAAATGGAGAAAATTGGCCTACTCCTCTTTGACTGGCATGGAATTGTTATTATTTTTGATATGTAATAATTCCGTGCCGGCCTTGCTGCAAAGCTTGCAGTTGTTTTATCATTAAGAAGGCATAACGTTGTGATGGGACGTCGGTAACGTCAGCGTGAACAAGCAGCGGCGTCTGTCGACTCTAGATGTGCGCCCGCATGCGTCCTCGTTGTATATGAACAGGGCTGATTTTTTCTTCTTATATGGCAGTTATCCATCTCGCAAATAAAAAAGATCAGTCGATCACTGATATACATTAAGAGCAAATTCCACTCGCTTCGAAGCAGCTGCTCGCCAGGCTGAGCCCTTTGCGATGTGTTCATGGGAGACGTAGTCTTTATTATTTTCACCACAGGGGGCGCTAAATCCCACACAAGTGAACGGTCTTTGGGGGCATTTGGAGTATCGCTAAATATCTCTGAGTTGTGTAAATCACTCGCCGCTAATTTAATGGTGCCATTAAATTAGTTTAAGCCAGCGTACATTGATGTTACACGTCCTGCAGTCGAGGCAACTTTAACCAGAGCTCCGGGTCGTTTTGCTTAAAAGGAGCAAATAATGTACAAATATACTGAGGGATTTCTAATTTTAGTCCAAAAAAGATTATTAAAAAAAACAAAAAAAACCCAGATAAGATCAGGGCACTCCACAAAAGTGAATAAGGACACGATATTTTTAGTGTCTTCCGTAACAGCTTAAAGACAAAACACCTGAAATACTTTCTGAGGCGACGTCAGACAGACAGAGGACCTGAATCTCAGTCCAAAAAAGTAGCATCGGTTCTGCTTTTGGTTGCGTGCAAAGAGAGTTTCTCCATTTGGGTGTGTTATGTAACAGGCGTCTGTAATCTGTTATATAATAACGGAGTGAGAGAAATGCACTGTACTTAAATTGGTGGGCTCCAGGATTTGTTTTTGTCTCTCAGCCAGAATTGTTTGTTCTATTTAACATCTGCATGACACCAAAAAAAATGAAAGTAAGACGGAATATTGCTTCCGCAATTAACCCCTCTCGCTCTGGCTTTGACGAGCGGCGCACGAACACGATAGCTGCGGTGTATTTTTAGGGTTGTGTTTTTGCTAATGCTCGGTATTAGCTTATTAATTATGGGTATTAGCGATCATATTCAAGTGACAAGTGAAGTGACAAGTGAGCAGCCACGATTTTGTGTTTTAAAGCAAAGGGTGGGGGGAGGAGGTGAGAGAAGGAGGAGGAGATCACACTGCAGATGGTCTGTCAGCTCCGCTCAAACAGCAGAACACACACACGCGCGCGCGCGCACACACACCGGCGCGTTTTCCGCTGCCTTATGCTGCTCTGATGATGGCATCCTGACATTATCATCAGTGAAAACATTAAAAAATAAATATTCCCCTCAGACTTTCTTACTCTTCTCAGGCTGAATCGCATTCTGTCAAAAGACGACAACAAAAAAAACAAAAAAGCAAAAAAAACAAAAGCACACACAAGGTTTGAACTGCGTGGTGCGTTCGAGGCTCCTCTCTGCTGGGGATATTTCGGGGCTCTGAAGCACACAAGACGCAGCCAAGATAAAGGGAGGGAGACTGATGGCTGTCAGAGGGAGAGAGAGAGGCTCACAGCGCTCCCTCGCCCCCCCCCACCACCCACCCCCACCCCCCCGGCGGGCACTGTGTGAGATCTGGGGCCCTTTGGACGGCTCACGCTGAATGGCGCCCTGGCGAGGTGACCAGGCTCATTGAGAGCAGGTTACGAGGGGAAGGGAATGCTTTTGCTCGGCGCTTGGCCCCCTGACCCACTGTCCAACGTCCGCCTTGGCAGCTCCGAAGCCCGACATATTTATTTGCGACGCCTCTGAAGAGAGAGGGAGGAGCGGCTGTCAGAATAAAGTCATCATCCCGCTGACAGCTTCATCTGCCGCTGAAGGGCGGCTATGACAGCCGCACAATGTCGCCGCGACGGCCGGCCCGGGGAGAAGGATTGTCATATGTGGACATGCTTCCCCCTCCCTCCTCTCTCCTAAATTCGCTTGAAATGCCAGATTTTTTTTGTTTCTCATCTCAGAGTATGTCAACTGGATAAGAGAAGACCTCTCCGTCGCTTAGCTTTTGCGTGTCCTCGGCTATCATTGTGGAATAGACCAGACATAGCACAAACATGAACGCACACCGATCAGCCATAACATTACGACCGCCGCATGTTTAACATAGAATGTCATGCAAGAGCCCAGCAATAAATCTGACTATTGGTCTGTTATGCATTTTTTTTTTCCCCCCGTGGATAAAAATTCAATTGAAAACTCTCAAGAAGATTTTCTTCGCCCACCGAGGAAATTTCACAGATGCTGAGTTGTTGGGATGCTTACTGAAAATCAGTGATAATGTGTGTGCGTGCTTTAATCCAAGTGTGCCAAATGGAAAAAAAAAAAACAGCAAAACTGTTATTTGTGGCTAGAACCTCACTGAGCAGCCACAACATTAAAACCATGTCCACCGTGGGATATCACGCGGCAGTTCTATATTGAGTTTTTTACACAACGTGTTTGACTGAGGTGTTGACATATTTGAATGACTGCGACTGGGACTGCAATTTGCTGCTGAACTGTGCTGTTCCTAATATTGTGGTCACCCCCGCTCATCTGCATTTGGGTGACGCCTCTCAGTAAAACCCAGTAAAGTTCAGCGGCATCACGCATTACAGTCCCAATAACAGCCATTCGACTATGTCGACACCTCTCTCACACACATTCAAAAGAATCCGATTGGTGTGCCGCGTGAGTCGCTATAGAAACGATTAGTCATAACTGAACCTGTTTCGCTCGCTAAATAACAACCTCTCTTTATTAAAATCGGCCGAATGCTGAGAGGAATACAGAAAATCAACGCTCCGTTTTTTTGATTACGCCGCTTTTCTTTTTTCTTTTTTTTTTTGCTTTCAAAGTTTAAGCAGCTCCGGGCCCCGCTGCTGCCTAAACCGCCGCGGCCCACCGTTTGACGAGGATTAAAATGCACAAACAGCGGAAACGTGCGCAGTCGGAGTGGCGTCGCGGTCGGTGACGAGGCGGCGCCATCTCCCGGCGGCCGCCATCGCGCTCGTACGCGGGCCGCCCAGCTTCCGGGGCCGATAAATGTTGAACAACATTTACATAATTTCCCGCTCCACAAAAAAAAAAAAAAAAAAAAAAGGAGAGAAGAGCTCGGCGGCTACTT
>CAAKHG010037242.1:3446-14889 GCA_901007715.1 Dactylopterus volitans
TTGGGAGGAACCACACAACAGCAGAACCTGCACGGGCACCATACGCTGGGGACGGGAGGTTCAAACGGCCGGACTGGCTGGCTGGCTGGCTGGGCGGGGGGAGGGGCAGGGGGAGGGGGCGGGGCTACATTTCTTGCAAAAGCAAATCTAAAGAATAGACTTCATGATCAATGCAAAAAGCCAAATGCATCTGCGCTGCTTTGTGTTCTTTCTTTTCTCTAGAACGCCTCGTTTCTGCTTGCATCCGAGACAGGAGTGTAAATGGTTCACCTGACCCACGTTTCAGTTCTGACCTCAGTTTTCAAAAACTATTAAAGAAAAGTTTTCAAAACTTCAGACATAAACCAGAGGAGTGAGGGGGGGATGCTGCTGAGCTCCTGCATGTGTCTGCACGTCCGCCTACGTCGTCCTTCATGGAACCCAACATTCATAATTACCACGGTCCTGCAATGTCGCCTGTCGTGGCCCCGTAGACAAAGTTTGGGTCGGGTGTTTTTGCCTTGAGCTGATTGGTCGGTGATGAGTTTCTTCTTCTGTGGTGGTTAAACTGGTCTTTGCAAACTGTGCAGGCGACTTTAGTTTCCTCCAAAGATCCGACGGGCGACTTTTTAAAGGTGAACTTTCCTCCTAGAACTCCGACCTGGTCCTCATTGTCCTCAGGTCAATGGTCATCATTGGTCGACACCACAGGAAGTTAATGAAGTTAATCAATTAAGTGCAGCTGCGTCCTCCAGCTAATGATTGCTTAGCGGCCACGTTAATTGTGCAAATTGTTTTTTAACGTGTGAAAAATGTAACGTGGACGCAAAAATGGACGTTAATTTTGACGACACTAACTTAAGTTCTGGTCATAAACGGTGAGCCCCTGTGGACAAACGCAGCACGCCGGAGGTCTCCAGAGGCCACCTGCACCTGCAGCTGCACCTGCACCTGCAGCTGCAGCTGCAGCTGCACCTGCACCTGCACCTGCACCTGCACCTGCAGCTGCACCTGCACCTGCACCTGCAGCTGCACCTGCACCTCCGTCACCTCCCATCACCTCACACACTGACGGAGGCGGTGCCCGTGCACGGCGCCCGCCTGCTCGCTCAGTCCCGGACATCCAACCAGCGACCGAACCAGCGACCCTCTGACGACCAGACGGCCACCCCAGAATGCTCCTGTACACACGGCGTACACACACACACACACACACACACACACATGCAGTGATTACTGTGCTATGGCTTCAGTCGGCTGTTTGTCAGTGCTCAGACGCAGTCGAGGCTTCAGGGATGTGGACGCGTTCCCAGTGTTGCCAGAACACGTACATGTTGGGAATGTTGAGAATCCAACATCAAACTCCTCCTGAAGGGAGAACTGATTGCAGGGCTGTTGTATTATACTCTATGGTGGACACGCGGTGGTCGTAATCTTATGGCTGATGTGTTGTATTATACTCTATGGTGGACACGCGCTGGTCGTAATCTTATGGCTGATGTGTTGTATTATACTCTATGGTGGACACGCGCTGGTCGTAATCTTATGGCTGATGGGTGTGTACAGCATCAAAATGTAACCTGACTTTCCTGGAATCATTTACTGAAGGGATTTTCCATCACTCTCTTAACTACGGTGTTAAAATAAACCAAAGTCAGTTGCTTGGAAACACACAATATAACCAGGGAACCCTCAGACAGGTTTTAAAGACCCAGACTCTTTATAGGAGGTTAATGAGTAATATTTACCAGGAAAGCGTACTGTGTTGATCACATTATGCTGCAGACTGACCTTCACTACAGAAACCTGGATGGGTGAGAGCCACAAAAGGACAAAACAACCTTGTTTACAACTTGTATATAATTTTATTTTTGTTAAATGCTTTATTGGAAATTCAGATTATATATATAAAATCAGAAAAAGTGTTTTTGTTGTGTGTATAATTCAAAGTACAATTAGAATCAGGCCTGTGACTGTGCTAATTTTATTTAACTGTCATATGTGATATGTATCATTATCCTGGTATGAAACTACTGTGCGAGTATGTCGTGTATTAGACCAGCTCTTGTTAAATAAGTTTTATTATTTTACGAGACCTAATCAGTGCCTGTGCTGCTGTTTGCTCCGTTCCAGGAGTGTTATTGAAGAGGCCTACGCCAGGTCCATGACCAAACTTGCCAAATCAGCTGGAAACTTCTCTCAGCTTGGGTGAGTGTCGGCGCTCTAAAAAATATACATAAAAATAACCCAAATAAGTGAGGTTTCTGTTCCCCGCCCCTCCGGCCTCTCCACTGTGGCTCATGCTTTGGTTTCAGGACGTTTGCTCCAGTGTGGGAGGTGTTCAAGAGCTCCACAGAGAAGCTGGCCGGCTGTCACATGGAGCTGGTGAGGAAACTGCAGGAGCTCATAAAGGAGGTCCAGAAGTACGTGGAGGAGCAGGCCAAAGCACACAAAAAGGTAATCACGGCGCAGCACCTGAACGTTCTCAGTGGAGGTCCGTTAACGCTCGCTTTGTCTACGTCAACGGGTCCGTCCGCTTTCAAGCTGTCAAACGCCGCCGCCCACGTTCTCCCCACGCCGCTCCACCTCGGCGTGGTTGTTAAGCAACACACCCACTAGAGGGCAGTGCAGAGTTCAACAGACGGGTCCCGCCCGGACCTCCACTTCTCCTTCTCCGCTGCCTTCCAACTCACGCCAGGGCTCCTCCCAGCTGTTCTCCAGGAGTTCTGTCCCTCTGCCGGCCAGGTGACATCACAGATGTGTTTATAATGATTCCCTCCACATTCGCAGCCTCTCTTCAAAAAGTCGGGCCAATTCTGCCGTCGTCTTTGTTCCTTTGGCTGGTCGCACGCGAGCCTCCGCTGCACAGCTCCGCTGCACAGCTCCGCTGCAGCCCTCCCGGGGCTACTGCTCCATGTGCTGCGTTTGAGAGCGGACCAAAAACACAGGAAACGAACGCGCAGGGCGGACAGGAGGCTCCGCCCACATATGTATGCATATGCATATTTAACGTTGAGCATAAATGGGCCTGGAGTGTCTGAAGAACAAGATCAAACCGCTGCAGCCATCTGACTCCAACTCTTGTCACATGCCGCCTTTTAATACTCCACAAACCGGCGCGTTCAGGCTCCTTATGCCAGGAGGTGGGTTGTACCACATCAGTATCGCCGCACCTTTTGATTGTAGCACGAAAATCCACTTCCCACAACACCAGACGGACTTTGTGAGCCAGATGAACCATATGAACCCTCGGCACAGCCGTCTGTGCTCATCTATCATGTAGCCAACACCTCTCTGCTAGCAGGCTGTTTCCCACAGGCCCTGAGAACTGCATCTATTAAGCCACTAAGAAAGAACAATGCAGACACGTCACCAAGCAACACTCACGGAGCCCACGCGAACCTCCCAGGTTTGAGCAGAGTCATCAAGAGAGCTGGTTTGAACCAAGTTCTGGCACTGAACAACAATATTTTTCCAGTCTGGCTTTCTGAGAGTGTTCCCGATGAAGTCATGAATGATAACCATGGAGCGATGAACCATGTAAATGTAAAGTGTCGGTGCTGGTGTCATTAGATCAATCGGCCGAACGCAGCACACTGCTAGACCGACTCTGGGTTTCATGGCGGACTGCAGGGGGCGCCGTAGTTACAGAGCAGTGTGGACAGATGTGACATGGAGTTCCCCAAGGATTCATCCTGGAGCCTCTTTTTTTCCCCATCATCTGCATGCTCCCTCTAGCCCAGATTACAGCGTCCAGTAAGGCCTTATCATAATTATGCAGAGGACTCATCTACATCGCTGTGTCCTTGTGGCGCTTTAAAGACAACAATAAAGACGAAACAGCAGTAATTGTTTCCAGAGCAAAAAACAAAAACATGACAAATCAAGCTAGAAATCTTGATGATGTCATGGACTCATGAATTGGATACATTTCAATAGCCAGATAAAGACAATTACTACATCGCAATATTAAAGCCTTGAAGAATGTATCAATAATTAAAGGACTCGTGTCTCAGAATTGGAGAAAACTTGCATCTGTCTTTGGGAGGCTGCTCCAGGCCTCGGGTCTGTAAACCGGCTTCCTGTGTGCCAAAGAACCGACTCAAACACATTACTGTTGGTTTACAGAGCACTCAGTGGTTGAGGCCCAAAATACATTTTTGATCTGCCGTCCAAACTTCTCAAATCATCTGGAACGGGTTTGCTCTCTGTTCCAAGAGTCAAAGCTAAACTGGGAGAAGCAGCGCTTAGTTTTCGTGCTCCACATATCTGCAACAAACTGCCAAAAAGCTGCAGGTCGTCTCTAAATCTGAGTTCTTTAAAATCTAGACTGAGAACGTTTCCATTTGGCTTCTACTGAAGCTGCTCGTCACTAATATTTCTATCTGCACTGCAACTCTGCAGGTTTATTCTTCTTTCTTTAGCTTTTTCTGTTTGCCATTATATGTATCATATGAATTCAGTCTGAATGTGTCATCTTGTTATGATATCGCGTGTTTCCTTATTAAATTGTACCTCAGTGGCCTTGTTGAAAAGTGCTGTTCAACTAAACTGGCCTCGTTAACCCTCCGCAAGGAACAAGACTTCATTTCATCAACAATAGATAATCAGTGTTGTTTTCTTTTGCTTGCAGCAGCGATGTCTGCGTTACACCATAACCACGTGAAAATTCATCATGAAAAAGCTTCGCTGACGAGTAAAACTAATGTCTGACAGCTTAACTGCGCGGCCGCTGTAATTGCGTGTCGCTGCCCATCAGCGATTCTCCTTTTACGTCCTTAAAGTCCCAAAGTAATTTGATGTGAAGAGCCAAGAACAAATACAGCCACCATGTGACTGTAATTGTTTCCTGTTGTGCCGTGCGGCAGCTTTGTGTCAAAAGCTGGAGAGCGAAGCTGGGAAATATAATAGGGGACCATAGTCATATTGAAATTGTTAAACGCACATAATAAACAAGTGTATTTCAAGTGGCGAGTGTGTGATGCTGATGTGAAACTACATGGGGAAGAAAGATCCCACAGCTCATCCAACAAAGGCATAGAAATGCATCGGAAAATAAAGGATTAAGAGGATAAAAATGCAGTTTAAGTTAAAAGGGATACATTTAAAAAGTAAAAATGCAATAAAAACCATAAAAACAAAAGGCAAAATTGTAACGGTTTTAGAGAGAGGGTATGTTTAGAGTTCAGGAGGAAGCCACAGTGGGTGATGATGAGAATGGTTTTTAGCCCTGACGCTAACGAGCCGATCGTTTGAGCAGGTGCTCGGGAAGCCCAAGTTGATCCAGCCCACCCGACGCCGATCCTGGGAGCTCTGATCACCCTGAACATAGGAGTCACTCAGATGTGTGTTTGGGTCCAAGGCCACGAGGCGCTTTTAAAGAAGTAAAGTGTTAGATTTGACTCCTCCACTCAAGGGGAGTGGCTGCGGTGGCTTGAGGAGGTCTGATGTTCTGAGCCGCAGCATCTCCATGTTGCTAAGGACTCTGGAAGTCTATCAGACAGCGGCTCCACTGAGGTCTGTGAGGGTTCTTCGTCTGAATGCGTGAGCAGGTCTTCCAGGTACTTAGTTAGGTAGAAATCCTTCAATTCTTGCAACATTTTAAGGTTGTAACAGGCAGGGCAGGTTTATTTGTATGTTCATAGACAAGGCAACTCGGAGTGCTTTGCAAAGGCAAGGAGATGCATTGATTCAGGGAAAATTACATCAAAATCATAGAAATAAAACAAGATATTAAGGCAATGAAAGAGCATTAAAAAGAAAAAAGGCAGTCAAGACAGAATAAATTGTTAAGAAATAAAATGAAGCTAATAAAAATGAATGAAGTGTCAAAAGCTACAGTCAACAACAAGGTTTCCAGCCCCGATTTTAAATGAGCCGGCAGATCTCAGGTGTTCAGGAGGTTTGTTCCTCGGGTGAGGAGCATGGATTCTATGAGGTTCTACTAGAACCTAAATAAGCCAGTTTTTGTAATTGTCTTATTGTGGCTGTCCTTTGCTGAAAGTTCTTGTTGTTTTATGGCGCCATGGAGGCGAGGTGAGCACCCTCCAGATATATCACATGATAACTCACTCGCTCACTCATTCAGTGGGGTGACGATGCTGCATGGTGTCATGGGCACACGCTTGGTAGGAGATGTTATAATATTCCACTGGCTGCACCGTCGTGAGCATGTAGATATTAAACAGTAACGTGTGTGTGTGTGTGTGTTGGTAGACGAAAGAGGAGGTGGCGTCCACGCTGGAGGCCGTGCAGAACATCCAGACCATCTCTCAGGCTCTGCAGAAGTCCAAGGAGATCTACAATTCCAAGACTGTGGAGCAGGAGCGCCTGCGCAAGGAGGGGGCCACCCAGAGAGACGTGGACAAGGTGGGAGGTCACCCGCAGCCGCGTAATGGCGGCGTGGTCACAAAGTATGATGAATTGCCGTCACGCCGTACGGAGACTTTAATCCCGAGAAGACGGCCGTCCTCGTCATTCCGGGAAAACACGTAGCCGCCGTCTCCAGCGTGTGAAGCGATGACGGCCGTTTAACTGTCGGTCTGTGCCCGGCAGGCTGGAGTCAAAGCCAAAAAAGCCACGGAGACCTACAAGTCGTACGTGGAGAAATACGCCGCCGCCAAGTCCGAGTTTGAGCAGAAGATGGCAGAAACCGCACAGGTACTGGTCCTGGTACTCCTGACTGGGAACCGCTTTCTGCTGTTGTCTCCGCGTGGTATGCTGCACTTCAATTATGTAATCTGTCAGGCCCCGCGTGCGTGCGTGCGTGCGCGTGTGTGTGTGTGTGTGTGTGTGTGTGTGTGTGTGTGTGTGTTCCACATTTCGTGCCCCGCATCATCTCCAGATTGTGTTTTTTCCTCCATAACGGAATCATTGTGGAAAGGCCCTGATTGGATTCATCTGAGCGGCTGATTAGATAAACTCCAGATTAAGATCAGACCAGCAGAGTTTGGTCCTCACATCCTCCTCCTGCCACCAGAAAGTGGTTCCACTTAGCCTCACATTTTTGTTTTCCCTCGTCGCAGCTTCGCTTCCCCGGGATCGCCGTCCACGGCTCGTCTCAAACGCAGCACATGTGGACGCATAAACACTGAACACATGTGCTCACTGACATCACTGACATCACTGCGTGTGTGTGTGTGTGTGTGTGTGTGTGTGTGTGTGTGTGTGTGTGTGTGTGTGTGTGTGTGTGTGTGTGTGTGTGTGTGTGTGTGGATGCAGCAGCGAGCGGCTCTTCAACTCGGTTGGAGGGGCTCATCTTCCTCTCCATCCTCACCCGGAAGACATATATACGTGTGTGTGTGTATATATATATATATATATATATATATATATATATATATACACACGTGTTCTCTGCGGTTCACCTCAAAAGTCCAGTCAGATCTAAATGGAAGTAAACGCTGGTATTTACTGGTATTGTGTTTGTCCCCAGTGATCCGTACGACATGAACAAAGTAACTGGCAGTGTGTTGCAAGGACTCTGCGTGTGTGCGTGCGTGCGTGTGTGCGTGCGTGTGTGCGTGTGTGTGTGCGTGTGCATGCATGCGTGTGTGTGTGTGTGCGCGTACGTGTGTGTGAGAGCGAGCGAGCGCAGACCACCCAGACGCATTGAAAGCGCGGCTGACAGAACATGGATGTGCTCTTTCCTGCGCCTGCATTATGTGCTCATGTACATACTTGTGATATCAGCGATGCCACGGTGCGCAGCCGCTGGCGTGCATTCAGTGTGGCCCGAGTGACTGCGTGATTGGTTGCAGTGGGGTTGCCATGACGACCCTCCCCCATGTGTTACAGAAATTCCAAGACATTGAGGAGAACCACATTCTCCACATGAAGGAGATCATTCAGTCCTACTCGCAGTCGGTCGACGAGACGCACGTCCAGATAGGAGAGGTAAGTGCACGCACACACACACACACACACACACACGCGCACACACGCACACACACACACACACACACACAAATGTGCACACATGCGCGCATACATTCCTGTGGGTGGAGTCAGTGTCTCGGTGACCTGCGGCTCTGCTCATTGGGTTCACTGGGTGTCATATCAATTAGCGTCCTCTTTGATCTCGCTAATCATTTAACTGAGAACCAGGAAATTGTCCATTCAGCCTTTTATGCCAAGCAATTAAAAACTGATCAAAACTCCCTC
The DNA here is from genome assembly GCA_901007715.1 of Dactylopterus volitans. Lineage (NCBI taxonomy): Eukaryota > Metazoa > Chordata > Actinopteri > Syngnathiformes > Dactylopteridae > Dactylopterus > Dactylopterus volitans. Next base: position 11,589 of record CAAKHG010037242.1, read on the forward strand.
TCAGCCAATCTGAGACACCTCCATAAGTCCAAACACTTGCCAAGTACCGTGTCTGATAAGTTGAAGAAAAAAAACGCTGCTCTCCACAAGTGTTTCAGAGAAAAAGGTCATCTAGTCTCATCATGAGCGCTCTCAAGCCCAGTTCGAAGCTTAATTAATCTGCATTTAAGATGAAGCAGTGGTTTATTTGCTCAGCAATCACACTTATCACGTAGTCGAACCGCAGTCTGCCGCTCGCTTCTCCCTCATCCGAGGCTGCAGTTCCCTCTCCGTCCATGGAGGGGCGCCCGCGTCCACCGGGAGACCGTCCGGGCTCAGCCGGCGGCTCAGCCGGCTGCCTGGAAACAATCTGGAGCGACAAGCTACCGCAGGTCACTCAGACCCTCCGTTCCTCTGCGTCTCGGGAGGGGACGGACGGGCAGGGCTGCCGCCGCCGGTCGGGGAGGCAAATTCAAACTCCGCCTCTGCTGGTTATTCCAGTCTTTCCCGCCCAGAACCGGGTTCTGAGAAATGCTCTCAGAACCGGAGGGAGCTGGGAGCAAGAGGCTGCAGCGTCGAGCTTCATCACTGAGCCGTCCCGCATCCATGCTAACAAGCGCTCGCGCCCGCCGTCACACGTGTACATGCACTCGCCATTCACATGTGTCACAGATATCATGGCTGCTGTTACAATTAAAGGAGCTGGAGCTGCTGTCAGTCGAGACGCCCGACACACTCGATTAGAGAGAATTCCAGTGCATGAAATTCAAGCAAAAGTGTCACGGCGGCGAGGAAGCAGTCAGAATTGTCAGACGCCGGACGTTCAGACGCCCGCTGGACGTTCAGACGCCCGCCGCACGTTCAGACGCCCGCTGGACGTTCAGACGCCCGCCGCACGTTCAGAGACCCGCCGGACGTTCAGACGCCCGCCGGACGTTCAGGTTGTTAAAGGGTGGAAGCAGCGTGGGGGGGGGGGCACCTCCCATCCAGGTCTGACGCATAGAAGCCTCGTTTCTGCCGCTCCTGAGTGGAGAGCTTCAGGCCCACAGGAGGGCGGGTGCATCCGTGGGTGTGCGTGCAGTGTTTGTTTTTGTAAGTGAGCATTTGTGTGTGAGTGACGACCCCTTAAAGGCAGATGCATGTTTTGAGCAGCAGGAGTGTGTGTGTGAGTGTGTGTGTGTGTGTGTGTGGCCAACGGGGCTCGCAGGTTGACGACATCACTGGCCGCCGTCATGGCAGCAGCACCTGACAGATCGCGTGTGCTGCGGTGAGCGTACTTCCTCCCCGCCGCCCCCCCCCCCCCCCTCACCCACCTCGCCCTCCGTCTAACATCCTCCCCTGCCAGGGCACAGAAGGCTAATGCACTCCACCTCGCTGCAGAGGCCCAGAGGGGAGGCACGTGTGTGTGTGTGTGTGTGTGTGTGTGGAGACACTCTGTGCTTACAGTAGTATCACGCACATCTAAACGCTTGGCTGAGATGGCACGCAGGCGTCTTCAAGCCTTCGCTTCCCCCTCAGCAGCCTCGCATGCTCGTCCAAAGCAAACAAGCAAACAATCGCTCGGCTCCCTCTGCTGACGCCCGGAGGGCTTCCGCCCTGCCGCCGTCACCGCCGCCGCCGCCGCCGCCGGCAGCCATGATTCACCCCGATGCGACGCGCTGACAGTAAAGTACAGTACGTCTCCACAGGCCGAAAACGCAAGACACGTTATAAATATCAGCTGAGGGCAAAGCAGCAGGAGCTCCGGGCTGAACCGATGGCAGCAGACTGTGTTTGTCTCCGGCTCCCGGAGGTCTCGGCGCACACTCAGCCGGTGACACTAATCCTTTGTTTTTGCTCCGTCTTTGCGACGCTCGTGTGTTGTGACATGACTGAAAACAACAGTCAGGAGCCATCGTGCAGCCGTAACCTGAGACGCCGCCTTAATATCCACTGACTTCCCCCGACAGAGGAGGAAGGTTTGACATGTTTAGTTCATTAATTACTGGCTGTTTTTAAGATGGAAGAGAAATGCGACGTGAACCCTGTCGTGGTGTCCCAAAAATCTCAGCACAGACTTACGTAAGTGTTCCGACACGGCGCAGCATCCCCAACCCGGCAGTAATGTGCAGTAATCCAAAAACAGCCTTTTTACTGTACGCAGCAGTCCTCGTGTCATCATGAGATGATTTTATTGCAGTTGTAAAACGGTTAATGTTACTGAGGACCGCCAGCCAACAATGCGGAAGGGGCAGGAAAAGGAGAACAGCGAGGTTCTCCAGCGAGGTCAGAGGTTAAGGCACCACGCCGCAACATTTGGCCCAGCCTGAACGCGGCTGCCAGCGTTTGCACTTAATCACACTTGGTTTAACACCTTTGTCAAGTAGCAGCGCTGGCCATCGTTAATTTTTTATTTTTTTTCATTTTCTGAAAGAGAACATTGCGTTCCCCTGAAATAAACCGTCCCATCAATCGATTGAGGTGATCGAAAACGACAAGGAAGGAACATGAGGAGTCGGCCGTGTCGGCGCTGCAGCTGGGGACAGGAAAGGCGGCGGAGGACTGGATGAACAGAGCGGCTTCGGTGATAAACATGGCTCCTCGTTTTGCACTTGGCAGGTTCAGACTGAGTTTGTGAGGAACGTGGAGAACACCTCGGTGGAGAGCCTGATCCAGAAGCTGGCGGAGAGCAAAGGGACGGGCAGGGAGAGGCCAGGTAAGCCACCTCTGCGATAATAAGAATGTAATAATGAGAGCCTGTTCCTGCCCCGTGGGGAGGGGAGGGGTGCATGGAGAGGGGCAATTAGAGGTGGGAGAGGGCCATCAGAGTCAATCACGGTAATCTGCTGTAAAGGTGGGCAGGCTCGGCATTCCAGCGAGCATGTGACACGCAGGCTAAGCAGGCAGAACCAACCTTTTCAGGAGGTCAGAGCTCAACAATGACTCTTGTGTAAACTTTGCCGTGCCACAATAATCAAGGGAATACTCCTCAAGGCCGGCCCCTCCCCCGCCCTCGCTCACACACACACACACACACACACGCTCGTCCTCTTAACTCAGCCTCCTTCGCCTGTCTGCGATCATCTCCTCTTTTTTTTTTTTCATACAAAAAAAATATTAATTAGTCTGTGAAATCTGACGCATGTGAACGGTTAAAGGCCGTAAATATCCAATTACTCCACCGGCGCCTGTTGTTGGGTTGGTGTGTGTGTGTGTGTGTGTGTGTGTGTGTGTGTGTGTGTGTGTGTGTGTGTGTGTGTGTGTGTGTGTGTGTGTGTGTGTGTGTGTGTGCGTGTGTGAGTGTATGTGAGTGCGTGTGTGAGTGTATGTGAGTGCGTGCGCG
>CAAKHG010037246.1:3632-14893 GCA_901007715.1 Dactylopterus volitans
ATTATGCTGAACTAATAAAATAATAAACTGTATTTGTGGTATTTGTGATGTGGCTCATCCAAACAGCCATCATACTGGGTCCAAGTTGAACCTACACACACACACACACACACACACACACACACACACACACACACACACACACACACACACCAATCACAAAGGCAATTTTCCTCCATTAAAATTTGATTAATAGACAAGAAATGCAATTCCTTAAATGGCCACATGAGGTTGGCCCCAGAAGCAAGTCAATCCCCACAGAGTCTCATGTTAAAATGTCCAAATTCACAACTGAAGTTACAAATTGGTAGAAAGAATAATTTTTGTCTATATAGCTAGTTTCAGCATAATTTATTGTGATGTGCTCTAGACATTCCTGCTGTCAGATAGTGTGTATGCAAGTGTGTATCATGTGACACTAGAGGCATTTCGGCAGTCACACAGTTGCGCTGGCTTTAAAATAGCATATATTTTACACCCACAAGCAGTATTTATTTAAAATCCTGCGACACTGTGTTAATTTCAAACCATTTCCAGGTCTGGAAAACACTTTTTCATGAAACCTTTTCCAAAAATTTCATGAGCATGGGAACTTTGCCTGCTGTAACCTGGTGAACACAAAGCCGTTCATCTCAGCTCATAATCTTTCTCTCAGTTGAATTCTAACATTATACTTGACATGTAAAACAAATGGATGTTCAATTCCATTTATAGCTCTATGTATTTGAAAATTATAATAAGTGTTGAATATTTCACGAATATCCAGATTTGAAGTTTCCACAAATCTGTTCCTCTTCAACATGACAATCCTGTCATGGTCACTGCTGCTGTTGTCTAAAAATAAAACTAGACTTTTTATCTGCAAACCCGCAGCGCTACTCATGCTTCAGATAAATCACTCTGAAGTGTGTGTGGCTGGCCCAGATACAGTCGAAGAAACCTGGACCACTATGATCTCTAATCTCTGTGCTGGAGTTAAGTTCATTTTACCGGATGGTGCCGCTGAAAAGGATGGGGTCCTGCAGGATGATAGACAGCCGAGACCTAAGGGTCTGCAGAGGCAGCTTGGCAATGTCGATGTCATCAATCACAATCCTCCCTATAAGAGAAAAACGCAGTGCACTTCAACCGCATCACAAAGTGCAGGGATTCAATCCATCCGTGAACAAAGCTTCGGTCCTTTTCTTTGCATTTCGTTGGTAAAAAAAGAAAGTACCCTCAAACATGTCCACCATGCGGAAGAAGGCCAAGGAGAACGATGATTTGCCGCTGCCTGTCCTGCCACAGATCCCCACCTGAACACAGAACATCCTCAATCCTCAGTATCACAATGACTTCACTGAGAATGTATCGTTGTTTCTTCTCTCTCACACGCACGCACGCACACACACACGCACACACAAGTTTGGGGTGCTTTATTACCTTCTGTCCAGGGCTGATGTGTGTGTTGACGTTTTTGAGCACGGGCTTCAGCGTGGCGTCGTAACGAACACTCAGGTTCTGGATCTTGATCTCCCCGTGTTGCGGCCAGCCATCAGGGACCTGAGACACAGCTGAGCACACACACATCGGTGGACTTGAGCTGTTTTTCACCTTAACTGCAGACCGCATTGAAACGACTCAGTAATGATACATTGCAACGTGCGTGTGAAATTGATTATTAGGGGACTTAAAAGACTTGATCCAACAGCGCGACGGCTCGTGATGAATGTAGACTTGAATTTTAAACGTCAAACATTCCAACAGAGCGGAGACCAGAAATTCATGTTGCAGAATCACTGACATGACATCTAATGATAAACGTGAAACGGTAACTGCAGCGCCACACTTACTGAGCAGACCCTCGTAATTCTCAGGTTCAGTTTTGAGGAGGCCGTTAATCCTCTTGACTGAGCCGAGCTGTACTTCCATGTCTGCCAGGTTTCGGACCATCCAGTTCATGTAGTTGGATACCTGATACATGGAGTGAGGAGAGAGAGAGTGTGTGGAGGAGGCAGCAATTCTTCAGCTGTTAAACAGCTTAGTAAAATAAGGCAGTTTTACGAGCATGAGCTATATGATTTTCATCCTTTAATATCTGGATTATATTGTGTTAACTTGAACTTTACTGCATGCCCACTGCTCTGCTATGCAGAACTTAGATCACTCTGGTTTCCAGTGAACAAGCTCCTCTGGTGATAAATCCAACTCAGGAAAACTTCCAGGTAACTGCTGATGAATCATCTTGTCTCATTTTAAATTAAAAACGTTTAATCGGAAATATGATGATGAATATTTATTCAAGTGAAATGTAATGGGTTAATTTGTTTGCTGAAGTATTATTCTTAGATCCAGTACCAAATGTCAGTAAGGTTCACGCATCTTGTTGTAATTGTAATTATGATTTCCATGTTTAAAAACATATATCCCACTGATCTAAAAAAAAAAAAAAAAGTTAGAGCAGCTTTCGGACTCTGCACATTAATAACGCATCTTAGATGATTCATGAGGTGAGCATGCACTAACACGCACAGTCTCACCATGAGAGCATACGTCAGCCCAAGTCCCACCAGACCGGTGGACAGCTGGTTGTAGAGAGAGTTGGTGATGGACGCCACAGCTGCGACCAACACCACACAGGCTCCGATGTACTCCTGCACAGAGAGACCATGTCAGCATGATAGCAAGACCATAAAGCGCCCTCATTTGTAGCTTAGCATCTATGGTGACACATACAGAAACACGATAAAGGTACTCAAGGCTCCCATGACTCCTTAAATAGAGAAATGTAAAAATAAAGCACTGCTGGACCAAAGCTTATTTTTCCATCCTTAATTCTGCAGCGTGGGACTATAGACCTCTGTCCAGAAGGAAGAGGATGAAATTCAGTGTGTGAAGAGAGACAGTTGTGGATATCTGCTGTAACAGGGATTAACCAAATCAGAGTTATTCCCAAATACATGATTTGTGATGTCACAACGACCTTTTGATTCAAAAAGCCATTTGATCAATTACCAAAACATGAAAACTTAGAAAACTTGACCTTTGACGTTTTCAGATCATATTTCATATCATATAATTTTAATTTTTTAGACATTTGTCGCGATTTTGTCATGATCAGCATATCATGAAGGTCATGGCCAAAAAAGTGTTTTGGGAGGCCCTCTGACCTTGACCTTTGACCTTATGACCACCAAAATCTAATCGGCTCATCCTATGGCTCGCATTAAAATTTGTGCCAAATTTGAAGACCTCCCACTAGGCATTTCTGAGAGGTCACATTCACCAAAAAAGGACGGATGGACCGATGCACAGACCAACTCGCCGGCACAGAGGCATTAAAACCCTGCGTGTTTTCATCTGCATCCGCGAGCATCTGTCCACAAACATGTCGCAGCTACCTCCACTGCTGCTGTGAAATATGAGAGCCGAGAGCAGTCGACACGTAAAACATCACAAACACTGCTTCTCGCCGTCCCAACAGGGGGAGCAGTCGCCCAACAACATCAGCATAAACATGAAGCGGCCGACAGCTGCCCGCCGGCACGGTAAACCAGGACTGATCAGATCTTTACCATTCGGACCTCCAGCCAACGGTTGGCTGCGGTGAGGAAGAGAGAGGCAATGTTGTTGGCGTCGGTGTACTGCAGCAACCTCTGTCTGAACCTGGGCTCATACCTGCCACAGAGAGAGAGAACACCTGATTACTTCATGTCATTGGACTGAACTCTTATCTTTTCTCTGACGGCGCCACCTGTTTGTGTCGACACGGCCATTATAACAAAAGATGTATTTTTAAGATATCAAACTGTTCCAAGTAATAATGTAGCTGAAATCGCTCTCCCCAAAAATACCAGCTCATACGCACTCAAATAAGACAAGACATTTCATTACATCTCTGGTAAAAGCTGAACATATTTAAAGAGGACGCATATAATTAAGGAGATCTACTGGCAGAAATTAAATATAACATTCATGACTATGTTTTCATTCTCGTATAATAACCTCAAACTAGGAATCATAGTGTGCTGTGAGCTTAAATGAGCCCTTTACAGTGTAGCTAAATAACGGGTGGGCGGATTGATCCCAAAATATCAAAACTACAGATACTCTGCACTCCTTTTGAAGATGGATTCCCACAATACTGGATAGACACAAGCACGACTCACATTCTGGAAGTTCACAATAACTATGCACTCTTCACCGTACAGTAAATGTAGAGGGAGCATTATGCAGGAGCCTACATGTATACATGATTGATTATGCAAAGCCATGCAAGTTTGTATATATTATTTATCATTTAGACTAATTTATACCCTTTTCTTTTTCCTTGCCTTAAATGTACTTAACCAGTGAGCTTGATTACTAAATGTTCATAAACAGGCGAGCTGTTGAAAGTCTGCTGTTTAGACTATTGGTGTATTTAGTCTGGCACAGGATTATCTTATGAGTAACTCTGGAATGCTGTGAAGCATCTGGCCCTTTTTGCAAAAAGCTGAATAGAGCTTTTAAAGACAGAAATTCTCCTCACCAAAGTCTATGTTTCCACAGCAGTAAGTTTGAGTGCTGAGGCTGATGGAAATATTATTAGTTTTGCAAGTATTTTATCATTAACAACATTTTTTTTGCTAAACTGATATTTAAAAATTTGATTTCAAGGTTAAGAACCATTGCTCTACCTGAAGCATGTTTGAGCACAGTTTGCATTTTTGGTTAGTTATTTGTTTTTAGAGAAAAGCTTGAAAACATCAAAAACAAAAATACATTTTCATTTGTGTACTTTCACTTTAAAGTAGAATATTTTAAATATTTTGAGTTAAACTGCCGAGTGTTTTCATGCGTATCCATCCGCAATGTCCGACTTGTATTATTTGGAATTGGAAAAAAAAAAAAAATTGTGTTGTTGTCCACCCCTGGTCTACCTATGTAGAGCCACCCATGATTACATAATGGCCCACAAAGGACAAGTCAAACACTTCTACAGTTTCTTTTCATTGCAGTGGAAGCTTGAATTTGGTTGTGCTGATGCACCAGTTGTAAGAATAAAACAGAAGAAGATGACATGGTTAATGATACACCTTTTTGTGTTGCATGAAGTTTGAGTACTCAGGTGGAATGTCACACTTATCGTTTGTCAACTCGTAAAATCTGTGGACGCACCTTTAATGCAGGACAAGCATGTCACCAATGTCAGGCACAACCCACTTGCAGTATTCTGCTGCTGCTTTTTTTGGTTCAAGATGGCTGAGCCGCTGACATGTCAGTAATTACCTGAGGGCTCTGATGGTGGTGAGACCTTCCACCGTCTCAGAGAAGTGGGAGAGCAGAGGGAGCTGGGTGCTGTCCTCCAGCTGCTGCAGGTCCCTGGCCAGTAGACAGACAACATAGGGAGAAGACAGCAAAATGAAGGTCATATATAATTTAGACTGTAATTTTTTAGTGTGTTTCACAAAAACACATTCAATGTCCTTGAAAGTAAACAAAATTGTGATTTTATTTCCTTCCCACTCGTGTGGTGCTGAGTGCATTAAAGCCAGCTGTGGATGACTGTGTATCACCATACACGTATCCTTTTGTACGCTGACAAGACAAAATATTGCTGTAACATTCTAATATTAATGTGCACATAAGCTTGGTGGCTGGGAAACCACAGTTGTAGTAGCATATCATATTAAGCTTGATCCGTACCGAAATATCAGTAAATCGCGTCTCTGCTCTGTCTAGGACTACTGTGCTGCAAAATGATTAACAAGGAAATCATTCAGTTGTGTAGTATAAAAAGGGCTGCTTTACTGTTTCTGAGTATAATTCTGTGACATTTTCCGAAATTATAACAACTAGACAGGGTAAAGGGAACATGACGAAACATGTATGCAACATAAGCATAGTCATTTTCAGAGTTTTTAATGTGTAAATCTTACATATTATATGCTTGTTTGGATGTAGTTTCATTGAAATCAATCTTGTGATATGATGATCTAAAATAACATTACCAGCCTTAAAAACCTTATGTAATTAGTGTCTAATGAATGCAAACTCCTGCCCGGGCCATTTAAACATTCCCAGATATAACGCCAAGCATGTGACGCTGTTGTCCTCGACTGTCGTGAGTGATGGTGAAATTATTCCTGTTTGCTTGATCCTCTCCTCTTCATCGTTCTGCCAGTCTCACCTGGAAGCCACCCGGAAGTATTTCTGAATGAAGTAGCAGGTGACGGCCAACGGCAGGAGGGCGATGAGGAAGACGGGGGTCACGTAGGAGATGACGCCCAGCGCAGACACACACAGCAGGGTGGAACGACTGAGGCACTCCAGCGTGGTCGGGATGTGCTGGTCGATTGTGTTTGTGTCCGTGGAAAACCTGTTGAGAATGCTGCCAAGAGGGGTGGTCTCAAACAACCTGGAGGCGTAACACAAAGAAATTTGGAAGTTATTATTTCTTCTTTGGCAGGTTAAATCTATAGTGACTGAGTAAAAATCCGCAATGCATCTGTGCACATGCATGGAGCCTCCATGTGTGGGTTTGATAATGTTTGTAGTCATTGGAGAGATGCTGATTCCGTCTTCAAAATACTTCATTAGGTTCTGTAGGTGGGTTATTCACAAATATGCAGAAAAAAAAACATTTTTTTTGCAAAACACCATTTTTAAAGAAAATTACATAAATTAAGAAGTGAGAAATCTGATACCTGAGAAAATATAAGAGGTCACTAACTTTTTCAGTTCTTTCACACCCTCCCTCCCCCACATTTTCACAGAACTGCCCCAGAAAAATGTGCCCTATCCTCCTGAGACCCAGACTTTTGCTTGGTGTGCATTTTTAATTTGTCCTAGATATTTAGGATTAGTAGGACCTAAGAAGTATAAAAACTGAAGTGTATCTTTGTACAGGAAGACACTGTCTCGGGAGGTTAAGGTGTGACATAAAAAAGATGTTTTTTTTTCAAAAACTATATAAATAGCATGAGAGAGATTTATCTTCATTGTTAGACACTTATTTTCATATAGTCCAATTTATGTAATACCCAATTATGAAGACTTTTTCAGTGAAGGTGAGTTAAACTTTCCTGTCAAGCTTTCAAATGGTTGAGAAAATTAGAACAATTTAATATGAGTGATGGTTATATCTCCCCTAATGTACTATTCAGCTGCTTTTTACGGTATTTTGAGATACAAACAAATTTATGGATCATTACTGTGTGTCACACCATTTGAGAATATATCACATATAGGACAATTATTAAAGCGAAAGTCAGGGGTATTACATTAGAACATTAAAGTATTTTTAAAGTACTTTTTTTTAATACAATAAGGATTTTACCAATAACAGCAGTTTAGTCGAATAAAGTCAATTAATTTCAGATGCATTACCCTGGTAATTTATAAACCCTCATGTTGTAATTGAGTTTGAATAATATGATGTTAATGTTCGCCATGCATGGACTCAGACTTCAGCTGTTTCAGTTTAAGTTCTTTCATGGGAAACACATCTGATTATTCAGCTGTGTATGTGAGTGTATATGCTTGTTCGCTCCATGCAGGAGTCTCCTCATGTAAGCTGTGTCTCCTGAGTTTTGTGTGAGGAAAGCAGATGGCGCTTTGAGTAATGAGGCGACAAACGGTGCTTTTAAGCCTGTTTCTGCTTTTAAATGATCTGTTGCGGTACACACACGGTGACGGCCACTCTGTCCATTTCACACATGACGAGGCTAACCTGTGACACACACACACACACACACACACACACACACACACACACACACACACACACACACACACACACACACACTGAGCACTGTACCTCATGGGGGCCAGTATGATCTTGTTGAGCAGGTTGTGATGGAGTTCCTTGGCCACCTTAAGGCCGGTCCACTCGACCGCCACCGAGGTGGCCAGGCAGAGGATGATGCCCAGGCAGCACAGAACGCTGAACACTGACAGATACCACGAGTGACTGAAGCCGCAGTCCTACAGCAAGACAGTGTAATTAATCACATGGCTGGTGCTGTGTGCGTGCGTGTGTGCGTGCGTGTGTGTGTCTGTGGTGGTGTTGGAGGGGGCGGGGGTTAATGATCAGTCAGGTTGCTTGCTATGTAATTATAAGCATAACTAAACTGCAAGGCTGGTTAATAAGTAACCGTCTAGCTAGCTAGCTACCTAGAAAAGAAGAGGTTAATAGACACGGCAGTACAGAAAGCAGGGATACCAGGATTCGCAGGTTGTTTAGAGCATACTAGTATGATTTGGCACCAGAGTCAGACAGCCAAAAGTGAGAAAAGAGATTTGCATGTGGTGTTTTTAGACTTAGCAAATGCATTTGGCTCAGTCCCACATATATGGGGTGCATTTGACTGTTTTAGAGTACCCAGGGTAGTTGTTAACTTGGTGAAATCATACTTTCAGGATATTAAGTTCTGCCTTCATAACAGATTGGCAGAAATTAGAAATTGGTATTATGGCAGGGTGCACTATATCTTCATTAGCATGTACAATGGCAATGGAGGTCAAAGTGGGTGGTAGGTGGGGAGAGACAGCAGGATGGGCTGCGTCTTACACCAATTGGGGCTTACATGGATGACATGACACTGGTGGCCACAACAGTGCCATGTACAAAGAGGTTGCTTGAGAGGGTAAATAAGAATCTCAAATGGGCTGAAGATGAAGCCTAGTAAGTCTAGAAGCATCTCGATATGCAGGAGGGAATTAAGCGACAAAAAGTTTGTCATAGATGAGGAGGAAATCCCAACGATTAAAGAACAATTTAGGCAGTTAAGAGTTTAGGCAGGTGGTGCAATGAGGACCTGAATGATGGGGAACAGGTAATGCAGTTTAGGAAGGATGTGGATGATGGACTGGACAGAGGAGATAAATCAGAGCTTTGAGGAAAAGTGAAGTTGTGGTGTTTACATTGGGGATTATTCCCTAGGCTGATATGGCCACTGTCAGTGTATGAGGTTCCAATATCTTCTGTTGAGAAAATGGAAAGAGTAGTTAGTTCCTACGTTAGGAAGTGGTTAGGTGCTCCTAAGTGCCTAAGTAGTGTGGTATCGTATGCAAAAGGGATACTTTAGCTGCAAGTATCTAGCTTAATAGAGGAGATTAAGTGTACCAAGGTCAGGACGGAGATGTTGTTAGCTGAGAGTAAAGATGCGACAGCTAGGAAAGTGGTTCCAAATCCGACCGAGGGAGGAAATGGAATCCTAGAATGGCAGTTCAGCTCTCAGGCATGCAGAGATTGTGGGGAATGTTCAGACCGGCCGGGGAGGCCTGGGGCTCGGCTCAGGCAAACCGGTGTGGAATAGAGCAGATCCCAAAGATAAAAGAAAACTGGTAGTGGAGCAAGTTTGTAGACGGGGATGGTAAGGAGTGCAAAGGCAGTGTCTCAAGCTAAGCAGGGCCAGAGGCTGAACTGGGAAGGTGTAGAAAAAAGGAAGCTTAATTGGAGGGAGCTGTGGAGTATGGAGGAGAATAGCATTAGATTCTTCTTAGGGGCCACATACGATGTGCTGCCATCCCCCCAGAACCTAAATCTTTGGGTGGATGTCCCCTATGTTCAGGCATATTAAGGCATATTCTGTCAGGCTGCAAAGTTAGTTTGGCGCAGGGCCGGTATACATGGCGACATAACCAGGTATTAAAAAGCACAGCTGCAGGTATTGAAGGTATACAAAGACAGGTAAACTCAAAAGGGTCTAGTACAAGGAGCGTAACGATTGATTTCATCCATGAGGGAGAGAAATATACAAGTGGTAAGGAAATAAAGAGACGAGGCAGCTTAGAAGGTGCTTGTGACTGGGAAATACAGGCAGATTTAGGTGGAAAGCTTGTTGTCCCCCTGGAAATAGTCTGTACCAATCTAAGGCCTGACATAGTGTTGTGGTCCAGGAGCGAAAGGATAGTGTATTTCATAAAACTCAGAGTTGTCCAGGAAAGCTCAGTGGAGCAAGCCTATGAAAGGAAAAAGCTTAGATATGCAGAGTTAGGTGCAGAAGCTGAGCAGAGAGGATGGAAAGTGAGGATCCGTCCAGTGGAAGTGGGGTGTAGAGGGTTCGTAGCTCGATCAGCCATCTCACTCCTGAGAGAGTTGGGTGGGAGAGGCAGTGAAGGAGGTGTCAGATGAGGCAGCTCGATCCAGTCAGTGGATTTGGATTAGGAGAAGCAATCGCAGTTGGGGGGTGAAATAGGGCTTGGGAATAGGGGCAGGTCAGAGTTCACGCCTAGTCCGGCATGGGGGAGCATGTCTAGACAGATCCCCGCCTGCCCCCCCACTCTGCCTTCCCCACCCTCTTGTCCCAGTAGGCAGAAATCCAGGAAGAGGAAGTGTATATAAGAGGTAGGTGTGGCCTTCTTGAGTCTCTCTAACTATGCGGCCATCTTGAGGTGAGCTGAAATGTTTGCTTGTTGGGTTTTCTCTCTCTCTCCCGTTAAATTGCCATATTGGTAGGGAATTGTGCTGTTTTTACTGCGCTAGCAGTAGTAGCATGTACTAGGAGTTTGGTGTGCAGTGGTGAGGAGCAGTGACACCTGGCATTAGGGGGGGTGACTCTGGGACGCCAGAGATCGCTGTCTAGCCTCTTGAAGGTGTCGTGGGACCAACTAGATGAAACAGTGATGAAGGGAGGTTCCCACCTGATGACCCCAGAGACATCTGGCTGTATAGCTGCTTCACCAGCTAGCTGATAACTGTCTGTTTTCTGCTTCTTAGAGCTGCATTGCATATCCGTTTTATTGGCGTGTTTGAACATTGTGAAATTGCAGTAAATAAGAAATTATTGTAACTATTGCTCGGAAAAATCCAATTCATATAATTTAAAATGTTTTACATTATAATTTTTAAGACATGGCACTTAATTCAAATGACATATTATCTTACTTAATGTCTGGGATAACACCTTAACTCTAACTCAAAAAACTTACATCCAGCAGTGATGTCAGGGGATTGTAACATAGTTATAGCAAAGCTTTGACACTCCAGTGCTGTGTGCAGTGACACTTTAAACTCTGCAAACGACACTGAGCACCAAATCAGTAAAGATGCAATTAAGATGGATGAACAATGAACCGAACCTCCATAAAAACTAACGAAGCTGCAGTCTGATGGTAATTCTCAGTTAACTCATGACTCTGACACTGTTTTCACACACACACACAAAAAAAACAATGCTTTGTACCATATAAGGAGGACTTTGGGGGGTATACATGCAGCAGCAAATAACATCAACATGAGAGTATGAGCAGAATAATAGTAATAGTATGAGATTACGAGTGATGATGAAGCAAGA
>CAAKHG010037250.1:0-10744 GCA_901007715.1 Dactylopterus volitans
TTTTTTTTTGTTTTTTGGGGGGGGGGGGGGGGTAGCTGCTCTCGCCGGGTTCCAGCAAAGGTCGACCAGGTACTAGAGATCCCAAAGTGTGACATGAAAACGCAGCAGACCGCTGACCAACCAAAGTCGTAGTCGTGGCCGCAGTGTTTATTTACTTTTTCAAAAAGGGCAACCAGAAAGATGGAGACGGCGTCGCAGCAGGTTCGCGAGGCGTCGCTATGACAACCAGTTGCACTGCGGCGGCGCTACCTTCGAAAAGGGAAGATGACCCCCCCCGGAAAAGTACCTGATGTAGAGTGGAGTCGAGCCGGTACCGTGCAGTGGCGCCACAAGTGCCTCATAAAATAATACATGGTTCAGATATATCAATGTTTTTTTTACTTTGTTTGTGCAAGACAACAACTTGCTTGCACGTGACGTCTTGTGCACGTAATATAAACGAGGGATGTGTGCAGATATTACGCGCCAAACGCATGGGTTTTGAACATGTCAGGTACGGCTCTTGCACGCAAAATATTTTAAAAAGACTATTGAAAAGATTGAAACGCTTGCAAAATCGAAACGACGAAAAACCGTGCAGCCGGCTGCAGGTCACGCGGGGTGTCAGGTCCCTAACTTGACTGGAGCGAGGCCTCCCATACACACACACCAGCAGGTGCAGCGCGCTCATGTGAAAAGCTGCTCCACATTGTACCGGAGGCCACTTCCTCGCGCGGGTTTAGAGCTCTCGCATGTCGTACGCCGGGCGAAAAGGTCACCGCCATGTCACATGCTCTATGAGAACTCGAATTTAGCCCCGTTTTTTTCTCCCTCAGAGACGAGTCTGTCACCGCAGTTTTGCTGCCAGCCTCTCACCACATTTAAGGTCACCTAAATGATGATAAAAAAAAATTTAAAAAAAAATTAAATAAACATCTGAGATATTCGATAGAGGTGCAGGCGAAAACTGCTGCTGTTGGTGCTCATGGAAGCAGGTGCTGAAACCGTTGGAGCTTCGCCGCCTCGCTGAGCCCGTTGTGGGTCCATGCAGAAGATGTTTAGAACCTTCAGGAATGAAGTAGCCAGGGGGAAGGGCTGTAAAGTTAGATGTACACCGACCAGCTGTAACATTATGACCGCTGCGTGTTTACCGTGGAATGTAATGCAGCAGCCCTGCGATTAAAATCTCCCCTCATGAGGAATTTTATATTGAATTCTTAATGAATTTGTTTGAGGGAGGTGTTGACTTATTTTGATGAATGTTTCCACGAATAATTTGTGATGCTGTTGAACTGTACTGAGTTATGCTGAGAGGGGTTCCTAATATTTTGGTCATCCCACTGCATATCATTCGTGTGACCAAAATATTAGGGACCCCTCTCGGTATAACCCAGTGCAGTTGGACAGCGTCACAAATTGCAGTCCCAATAACCCGTCGCTGGAATATGTCACCACCTCTCTCAGATTACGTAATTGGGGGACTTTAATTTGTGACACTGTTAAACTGTGCTGGGTTATAACTCTCAGGTGTCCCTAACATTTTGGTCACCCCACTCATACGCGCCACGGTGACAAAATATTATATTACGGCCTCAATAACGAACCTCTCGCAAACGTGCTCAGTAAGAATTTAACATAAAAACGGCTCTTGAAGGGAGAATTTATTACAGCCCTGTCGCGTTCTATTCTATGGTAAAAACACGTAGTGGTCGTAATGTTATGGCTGAATCGGTGTACGTTAAGGTTGTTTTTAGTGCTTCACGCAAAAAAACAACCTTTTTTAGCCCAAACACAGAGCAAAGGCAGGCATGTTCATGTTAAGCGCAGCAGCGATGGATCACACCTGGACTGTTGAGGGTTGAGCAGGAAGTCTAAAGGCTCCGTGGCACAAATAAAGAGGGGATAAAAGCAGCGGCGTGCCCCTGAAGATGGCGGCACAAGCGGGGAACCCGGCGCAGCAGTGGCAAACGGCGCCTTATTGGCTGTAGAGGCGGCCATATGAATCAGCAACAGCTGACAGCGCCGCATTTTTAAGGAAGTCCTGGCATGTGGCATCGGAGCTTTGAAACCCACCAGGGCGGTTCGCTCGAATGTCAAGATTATGGAACCAAAAACGCACGTCAGGATCCGTTCTGGCGTCGGCGATGGAGGAAGCAGGGCTTTTTTCGCGACCTTTACGTGACGCGAGGCCGCAAAGGTTCAACCTGGTGAACTCGGCGTCGCGTTTGGCTTCTGTAACCTCCTAAAAAAACAAAAAGCCTTGAGTGTTTTGAAGTTCTGTTGTTTGTAATATGCACATGATGGGTGGATGCCCAAGAACCGATTTTTTTTTTTTTTTTTTTTTTTTTTTTTGGTGTGCAGGCCTCAGCCCCTACGTGACTGATACCGTGTCTAATGCAGGGAATACGCCCCGAGCAACAGTCTACGTGCGCTCAGCTGCTTTTTAAAAAACCACATTTAAGCTCCCCAGAGAGCTTCTCTGCTCACCACAAGCATTTACCTTTTTTAGAGTAAGGGCTGAACTACCATCAAGAGCAAGGGAGTTTATTTTCCCTTGCAACAATCACAACCGCGAGATAGCAGATCAACAACAACATTGCAGCGGCGCGCCAACAGTCAGTGTTATCGGGATCAGTGTCGCGCTTGTGTAGCGTCCTCGCTGAAGGCTGAATAGCTTCACACGCTCCGTTTTATAATAAAGAAGTGCTTCATGAAAGTCTGAATGTTATGATACCTGTTGTTTTATGTTTTTTTTTTTAAAATATTATTATGACGTCATGTTTGTTTGTTTTTTCCGCCCCGCAGGGAGCTGTTGGAGCAAGTGGCCGAGTTTGAGAAGACCGACTTTAAAATGATGGATAAGGTGAGCGCGAGCGCGGCGCCAAAGTCGTCGCCATCCATCCTTTCCACCTACACGCGGCTCGATAACCAGAGAGCGGCGGCGCTCAGAGGCAGCCGGCCACCTGGCTCTGAGCGCCGAGCCGTGCGGTTCCATGAGTCACACACGGCGGCGCAGGTGACGCGTGGTTTCGTGACAGCAAGGCTCGAGCAAAACAAGGCCACTTTGCGCTTTCTCGGCGCGTGCGCCGCCGAGGTCACGCGTCCAGCGTCTCTGTGTTCAGCTCGAGCCTGGCGGCCTTATTCAATTGGAGCAGCTCGAGCGCAAAAAAAATAAAAGATACGAGGGAGCTAAATGAAGGAATAAGATTATACACGACCAAATACAGAAAATTTTTTTAAAAAAAACAGCTACAGTGAAGTTAATGGTTGAAGAATCAGAAGAGGAAGCACCGTTTAATGGACCAATTTTTTAATTTTTTGCCTCTGTTAATGCTAACGGCGTGAGATATTCCAAAAGTGAATGGTTTGGATCAAGTTTAAAAATTGCAACCTCACCTCTCGTCTCATCTTCTCGGTTTAAAAGCCCAAACGGGTCCCCGTTGACGGCCGTTCAAACCATGTTTTTGTGATGTACTTCAAATTATCACATACCCGTAACTACTTCTTCAATCTGAGCCCTTTTTTGACATTTTTCATGAGATTACATATTTAGCCACTAGTTGGCAGCAGAGCTAATATGGGGGGCCCAAGCGAGAGATTTTGATATAAACCCGTGCTGCTCAAATAATAGTATAATGCATCAAAATCAATGTTTCTATAATTTATTTACATGTACAAGGTATCCCAAACATTCCACTCTGCACTTCATAATTTATATTTTCTGAGGGTTTTTTTTAAACATAAGGGGTGCTATTATGAGAAAAATGGCATAAAAATGTAAAACAAAAATTCAAAAATGAATAAAAACTCTATAGTTCAAATTAGTGCTGAAGCTGTATAAAAATATTAATTTATATGATTTTCATTGCACCTTTTTTCTGAAGGGTCGTGCTTAAGTCCCCAAGGGTCCTAAGTGTGAGCGTTTTTAGGATGAAGGGACATCAAGGAGGGAGTAAAATTATTTGGAGCAGTAGTTAGTTACACAAGCAGGTGAAGCATAACAAGGCCCTGGTGGCAACAAAGAAAACTCACAAGCAAGAACAGGTTCAGAAGATGATGCACTCTGAGCCTTCTGGAGGATTTGTTGGGTCCAGAATGGACTGAAATCGTATATCAAGAAAAAAAAAAAACCCACATTGCTGTCGTGCCTTCCACCCCATTCCCAGATCAACATGGAGTCCAGCAAACCCAAGTTGGCGCCGCTGAATGAAGGTGGAGTGTCTGAGCTTCTGAACAAGGTGAGGAGATAACGGGTTTACATGCGGAGACGAGCTGAAGGAAGTTCTGAACCATCCCCACCGTGCTCACACACACACTTCAACCTTCTCAGGAGATCGCAAGATTACAGCAGGAAAATGACAAACTGAAAGCCAGGCTGCGGACTCTGGAATCCCAGGTGCGGAACCGGCACGCGCTTAGCTTCTTTAGCCTCTCCACTAATCCAGGTAATTTGCCGCTGACTCTCGACGTTCTCCGGACTTTCACCAGGCGATGAGTGCCCTCGATGAGAGGAGCAAGGCAGAGAGAGCTCTGAAAGACCTCCAGAAGACACAAGGCGAGCAACAGGTGCGCCTCCACCTTCCTCCTCCTCCTCCTCCCTTGTGTCGCTATCTGCTTTGTTTCCATTGTTTTCTAAACCTTCATTTTCACTTGCATGCAAACAATTGCTCACATTTGTTTCCGGCTGCTTAACCGGGAACCTCTAAATCGGTAAGTGTCCGGCTGTTTGTGACCGTCGCAGTGAGTGGGAGCAGAGGTGCAGACTGTAGGCCGGTTGCCTCCATCCCATCCGACCCTTCATGTGTCGCTTCTTCCCCCCCTCTTCTTCTTCTTCCTCCCCGCGAAGCTGAGCGCTCACTCGCAGGAGATCAGCAGCCTGGAGGACACGGTGGCGGCCCTCAAGGAGGACTACGAGCGCTCCCTGAGCGTCACGGCGGCCTCCCAGAAGGACCTGCAGGAGAACCTGATCTCCGCCAAGCACGAGCTGCTGCGCGTGCAGGAGCAGCTGGCCATGGCGGAGAAGGTAGCGTCACCGTGGTGTCAAAAGCCGCCAACTCTGCAGCGGAGAACATTTGTCAGGCTCCCTGTAAAGACACCGGGTGCGTCTGTGTGTGTGTGTGTGTGTGTGTGTGCGTGCATGTGTGTGTCCAGGAGTTGGAGAAGAAATTCCAGCAAACCGCCGCCTACCGCAACATGAAGGAGATCCTGACCAAGAAGAACGAGCAGATCAAGGAAATTCGAAAGCGATTGCAGAGGTGTGAGTTTGTCACCACACGTCACCCTGATAGCATCGGGACGGGGGGGGCCGCGCGTGCGCGCGCGCGTGTGTGTGTGCGCGTGTGTGTGTGTGCGCGTGTGTGTGTGTGTGTGTGAGACGCGTCGGAAACAAATCTAAAATATTACGCTACGCTCTCTGAAGATGTGCTACTAAGATATTTGAGAGCGTTCACACTTCCTCCTCCTCCCCCTCCTTCTTCTTCTTCTTCTTCTTCTTGTGCGTTCAGCTGCCTGTTTTTTCGGCTTCGGCTATCAAAAATCTTCAGCTTTTCCACCGGAGCTTCAGTAAATATTTACAGCATCAACGCTGAAACGAAGGGGCCCCGCGTGGCGAGCGCGAGCCTTCCGTACTTTGACAGCCGCGCTGGATGACGTCATACGGTTGTTCCGTTCGATAAAATGGTTTCGATCAATTGAAAAAAAACAAAAAAACAACAACGCCTTTCTCAAGCTTCAGCACGCAGATGCGTTCGCGGCGTTTTCTCCAGGGAATGCTATGTTTTTCCTCTTGCCAGTTTCAGCATGGCGCTCTCCCGTCTGTTGCAGGTACGAGCCCAACGAATGAGCGCCGCCGCCGCCGCCGCGAGCAGCTGCTGCTCCAGCAGATGTCCAGGTAGAGCGGGGCAGGAGCCAGAAAAATTTTTACGACCGCGGCTCGGGACAAGAGGCCGGCAGTTCCAGTGTTGACACACACACACACAAAAAAAACAACAACAAAAAAGGGACGCAAAAAAAAAAGGGCCACCAACCCCCCCCCACCCCTTTCACCAGGATCTGTTGAGTCATGCTTTTATCTGGCGTCTTTATTAGCCGGGTTCAGCGTTTGTTTTTTTAGGCGCCTACAACTGAACGCGCAAATGAGGTAGTGACAAGTGATAGCCTTCGTCAGCTGTGCTTTTTTCTTTTTTTTTTACCTTTTCTTTTTTTCTACGTCTCAGTCCCGGTAGCGAGCAGACTTCCCTCTATGCAACTGCTACCATGTCCCCGTTTGAAGAGGCCTTGTCCCTTTGCTGACCTGGACGCTCGCCGTCCGCCCGACGCTTCGCAGTCTTGTTATCGCGTACGTGCAGGTGAAAGTTTAGCTTCCTACCGATTTTAGCTATTTTAATGACAAGTCTTCACTTAAAGCAGCACCTTTAGCCCTCGAAATCCAATACGTTTGTCTTGTTTGTTTGTTTTTTAGCGCTCAGAAATCTTTCCCTGCATATTTTTTTTTTCCCCAAGATATTTCCAAGGATGTGACTTTCCGTGAAAGTTCGATCATTGAAAATATATTAACATTTGTTGCATTTTCTTTTTTTTCTTTTTTTAAAAACCCTCCTGCATATTTAGGATATCTAGAATGGTCTCCTGAAACAAATGGAATATTTAACTGTACTTTTCATATTATGACGGGGTGTAAGAGAGAAAAATGTATCCATGATGTTCATGAAGAAATGCTCTTGAAGAGTGTGAATGTGAATCATCTGCCCTATATAACACTATAGCTGTGGCATTTGTTGTATCGTGCAAATTATGGGGAAATAAAAGCTGTTACCAAATAATCGCGGGGCTGAATTTAGTGGTGGCTGGTACGTTTTAGGTAGAGCAATCATACCTTCGCTCTTATGTATGAAAACGCATCCATGGTTGCTATGGCTCCCGTTCCTTCATTCTGACAGGCTGCAGGCTGCTCTGTGGCTCATAAAAAAACAAGTCTTTAAAGAAACCCATGGAGGTGGGTGGATAATTAAAAAAAAAATTAAACGGGATAAACGTCACTGCCGGGAATGCTGAGTCAGCTTTATTGGCGAGGCTCGCGCACGCTTGTGCCGCGGTTTTAACCGCTCACTTTGTAAAACAATACAACATTAAATTAAAAAAAAAAAAATGAAAAATGCACTAATGTGCATGTGCAAGCCTTACTGTTAAAACATACAGTACACCGGTCTACGGACTAGTGCAAATAGAAATATGACGTCTGCGGTCTAGCGCAAGTTGAATTTGTATGAGTGTGAGGATGTATAAATAGTGCTGCACGATGAGGTGGGTGATAGAAGGGATGATGAACCGTTTTCAAAATAAAGCCACTCATGTTAAAAACCACACGATGATTTCACAGGCCGTTCTACGCACACGTCACTCACCCGCCCGCATCTGTTCCATTCAGCACCATGAACACTCTCTCACACACACACACGCACGCACGCACGCACCAGGTGTTAGGTTGGCTCCGCTCAAGTGTGCCGCACTTGTGTTAACTAACGCAGGGAAAAGCGCTGATTCCTCACTCCTGTCCTGCCGCCGGTGCGGGGAATCGAACGGGCAACCTCCTGTTACTCTTATTTTTAGCCTGCAGCTGCTTGGAGGAGTTCTGGGGAATGTCTGTGTGTGTGTGTGTGTGTGTCAATCCCGCTGCCTCTCACATGCTAAGCAAGCACTCCAGCTAGCTAGCCCCCTCTTGCTATTATGACAGTCGGTCAGTGGTTCTGGAGCTACATAATCCACTTAAAGCCTATAGTTATTGTCTTCATCCTCCCTGAAACAGTTCATTTAATAGCTGTTACAAGCTGAAAGGTGAAGATGTTTTTTTTATTATAATTCTATTTCTTCTTTGGGCAGCAGAAAGTGTTTGGGAATATGTCTGGGGATGAGACGCTGCTGTTACTGTTGCACGTTGCATGCTAGTCTACAAGGACGCCTCAAGCTGCCCTGATGGCAGTGGCCCGGCAAATCAATCCGATCCATGGGGGCCCCACCTCGCAGCTTTTAGGACTTGGTGCCAAAATGCCTCAGCGCACCTTCAGAGGTCCAGTGGAGTCGAGGCCCCGATGTGTCGTTTGGGCGTTTGGGTGGCAAACGGGAGACGTAACGCAATGTTAGGCAGGTCCGGGTGATCATAATGTTATGGCTGATCAGCGCACATCAGCTGCTTGTTTAAAAGTTAGACGAGGGCAGCCTCAGTGACTTCTGAGTGTACAGCGAATAAAGGTTTGAATGAATACATCCGCATTAGTGTCAAAACAACCGCTGGAATTCATTGGTCAGACATTGGTGGGGAGAAAAAAAGGCATTAGAGGGAAAAAAAAAAAGAAGTAATTTATCATGTGATGCCACTTCTGGCGCTACAATGGCCTATTCATTTATAATCACAGGAGAAGTGATCACACAGTTTGCGTCTCTGAGTCAACGCGTCTAATCACGTTATCTACTTCCCCAACCGTTCCGAGTGTTTACCAAAAAGAAGCGCAAAGGGGATATGCAGCAGTGTCTTTGTTTGTGTCCACCGAGGGGCGGCGAGCTATCGGTGTCAGATCAGCGGCAGAGGCTGTAGCGCTTTCGCGCTAACGCGTGCGCGCGCGTGTGTGTGTTTGTACCCGCTGAGCCGCAGAGGCCCCGCGATGGGGAAAGGGAACAGCGCCGGTATTTTTCGGATCGGATGAAAATGAAAATGAAAAAAAACAACAACAAAAAAAAAACACAACGTTTGCATATCAGCGCATGAAATAAATCACAGCGAGCAGGTACACAGGAAGTGGTGACTGGTGGCTCTCGGTGCCAAACTCGAGTCTCGCGCGCTGAGAAACTGTACATACAGTACACGGCGGGGGCTTCCTGCTAACCGCCTGGGCATCGAGGGTGGTGGTGTGTGTGTGTGTGTGTGGGGGGGGGTTTTCTCAGTTTCGCTAATGAGACAAAAGACTCTTGTGGTTCGGTTCTTCTTCGGAATCGTCGGGCCAGATTTGCGCTCTTTTTGCGAGAACCCGCGGAGGCTTCGCGGAAAGTGACAGAGCAACCTCGCCGGCGTCCGGTTTTAACAGCGTCATCGCGATCGGCTTGACGACGCAAGAGAAACGCGGCACATGTCATAGGATCGGGAAGCGGCTCTGCTCTTTTTTTTTTTTTTCTTCTTTTGCTTCATTTTCTTAAGGCATGGCGGGTTTATTTATGGTGCAGCATATTCGGACGCAGTTACAAGCGGGGCATAGAGATGCAATAAAATTAGAAGGCCGCATGGCTTCACCGAGATCCATGTCAGCAGCAACCGCAGAAATTAAAGGGATATCCCGTCCGCCTGCGCTCCACCCTCCCACCGAAGTCCGTGGTAAACCGCCGGGTAGCTTTTCCGACTTGTTCCCGCTGCCAGAGGACACACGGCCAGGCCTCTGCCCACGCCGGCGTTAAGACACTGCTGGGTTTTTTTTTTTCTTTTGGCAAAGTTTTAATAAATCTGCCCCAAAATGAAATGGGATCTTCCCAGGCTGATGCTAAACTCCTCTAAAAAGTTTTGCGAGATTCAGCCTGGAAATTTTTGGGTTTCTTTTTTTGTTTTTTTTTGCATATTCCTCCTAACAAGTAAACAGGCGCCGATGGCGTCCTTGCCGGGATTTGGCGAGACATTTCAAGGGGTTTACAAGAGAATAAATGCACAAAAAAAACCCTAAAACGAGCAAACCGATAGAAATAGGAAGAGATTTTTACACATTTGATTTACTGCAGAGCTGCTAGAACGCAGTGTTGCGGGCGCATAGAAGGTCTCTCAACTCTCGATGACACGCAGCTGCCTCTTTTTTTTTTTTTTTTTTTCTCACCCAAACGTGTGACGACGGCGCCGCGATGCGCTAGCCTTGAAGTTTGATTTTTTTTTTTTCCTCTTCTTTCTCCGACTGGATGCTGTCGCAGCACAGGCCAGCTCACAGGCCCTCGAGGAAAAAAAACGCAGGAAGCCTTGAACGAAGCCATGGAAGCGCTCAAACGCAGAACCGGACGAAACA
Source organism: Dactylopterus volitans (assembly GCA_901007715.1). NCBI lineage: Eukaryota > Metazoa > Chordata > Actinopteri > Syngnathiformes > Dactylopteridae > Dactylopterus > Dactylopterus volitans. Next base: position 10,011 of record CAAKHG010037250.1, read on the forward strand.
CGGACGCGCGGAAAAGTTTGAGGGATTCACCCCGTTGCCCTCGGTTGTTGACAATGACTCCCTCAAAAATTTAAATGGCCGCGTCCTCCCTTGCGTGTGTTGCGACTGAGCAGCAGCGTGCCAGACTGGAAGGTGTGATCCAGGTTGTAAAGTATTGTGTGACCAGGCTCGCATACCAGCGGCTGCTCAAGGCCCCCGGATGGAGGCAAGCCCGGGCAGAGCGCCCGTCGGCAACAAGGCGGTTCATTGTGCTTTGCATGAAACATAAAGGGGCATTAAGAGAGGACGTGAGTCACAATCAGATAAAGATAGATCGATGTAACGTAAATGGCCTCCTTCGGTTACTTCTGAGTGCCTAATGCACACATGGGGAAAAAAAATAGGGCCCCCGAGGGCCAGAACCAGACCGTGGACCATCCCCGCCGGCCTCTCCGCAGAAGCGCCTCGCAAAAAAAGCAACCATGTGCTAACGGATCTGGAGGTTGAGGGTTATTCCGCTATCGCTGCTGTTCGGCTGGACCCCCTCAAGCCGCGGGCGAAGTCTACGTCTAGCCTGGACCGGAGAGCCAAACTTGCTAATTTCAAGCCGCAGGTCCCGATTTCGGGGTTGTGGATTAGTAAAACACTCCACCAGAGAACAGTCTGTGACAGCCACCAGATTCATCGAGCCACATGTACCAACAGAGCTGTCCAACGTGTGGCCCCCCCCCCCCCCTGACTCTGCATGGCCCCGA
>CAAKHG010037329.1:7254-17692 GCA_901007715.1 Dactylopterus volitans
AGTATAAAAGAGTGCATCCCGGTGCAGTCCGGAGGTCTGCACACAGCCGAGTTCAGTAGCTCTCTGGCACGCGTTTGGGATTACTGCTGTTGTTTTGAGCGAGCGAGCGAGCGAGCCGGGCGGAGGAGGAGGAGGAGGAGGAAAAGTGTCTGTATTTGGTACTCCTGGAGGGCAAGGGGAGGGGGTCCTAGGGTGTGTGTGTGTGTGTGTGTGTGTGTGTGTTGACGGCAGGGAAAATGCAGAGGTAGAAACAAGGCAGAGGGAGAGAGGGAGAGAGAGAGCGTGAGAAAAGGTGGCACCAGATCGCAGGTAAGAGAAATGCTTCACATGTTCTTTTTTTTTATGATTTTTTAAAAAAAAAAATTTTCTCCCGCTGCAGTTTGGCTTGTTGACATGCTGACTAGCTGTTTTACATTCTTTCCGGGCTTAAAGCGAAAGAGCCCCGGCTGGATTTTTCAGCATTTTAAGGCCTCAGAAATGAGGTGAAATCGTGACTGCAGCCCAGAACACATTTTTTTTCTTTTCTTTTTTTTTTTTTTAAACGTGTTTTGGGGCGTCCTTTAAGTCCACACACGCGCTCGTGAGAAAGTGGCCCCCATGGGAACCACCGGGCAGAGTTCATCTGAGTTGCTGTTCGAGCCCCTTCGTGACCCGAGCGGTGATTTGTGGCGGCCGAGTGGCAGCGAGCGCGGCGGCGGCGGGTAAACACAGCGTGCGAACACGTGTTTTCTCCTCCCAACGTGGAGAGGAATGCTGCTGCGGCGCCTCCCTGTTGCGCTGTCGTCCTCTCGCTTCCTCCTCGCCGCCCCCGCCCCCGCCCCCTCCCCTCGCCGCCTCCCCCGAGAGACTGATGGCGGCAATCATTCTCGAGCTAACGCGAGGGTGGCAGTTAAACACGAGGGGTCAAGAGGTCGCAGCGCCTGTGTGTCCCGTCTCCCACCGGACGCTCAAAACAACAGGAAGGAATGCGTTTTGTTTTTTTTTGTTTTTTTTCTCACGCCGCCGCAATCAAACTGGCGGCTTCGTCACCGTGAGTTTCCGCCGGGCGCCGCGCTCCTCAATCCGCCGAGCGAGCCTTAATCGACGTTTCCCTCGTGTCTGCTAACACGACGGCGCTCGCTGACAGCGGTGCCTCGCCGCCGCGCGGCCATTCATCTTTTTTTTTTTTTCCCGCGCCCCGTACCTGCTCTGCCCCTGCGGGCGGCGACTCGTCTTTTGACACATCAAGCGTTGGCGAAACGGCGGCAGCCTAATGAGAAGCGCGGAGGCAACGATCGCGGCGCCGATCTTGGAGGATCATCTTCAAACGGCTCCAAGGACCAGACAACTTTCCCGCTTGTGCGAGCAAACAGAAAAACTCGGGGTTGTTTGTTTCTCAGCCCGCATTTTTGACCGCGGGGTTTTTTTTCTGAGAGGAGCAAACGAACCGAAAGTGAGTCTGGGAAAAAAAAAAAAAAATCGCGGGAGCGACGAGATCCTCCTGCTGCATCAGCTCCGAAATATGCGCCGGGAGATGTTATAAAAGCAGTAGTGACCAGGGAGGATAGCATTTAGCACGCGACCACACGAGAGGCCACGGCTGGGTGGGTGGTGGGGAGGAGGTGGGGCATGCACCCGCTAGCTTATTTCTGTCTGTAAGTCGCAATGTGCCCGGGCGAGCCCGCGTTCCGCATGCCGCCGGCCTCCGGCTGGCCTCTGCGTTCTCACGCTGAAAGCGTCCTGCGCGCACCGATGAAGCAGGAACCGATGCGCCAGTGTTGTCCGGAAAAGACGCACCAACAGCCCCCAACGTCATCTCCTCTCGCGATGATAGGCTGCTCGTTTTTAACGAGGCTTGGCCCCCGAAGTGAAAAACAATTAAGTTTTAACCTGCTCTGCTGGTGAGCTTTGAGACCTGGTGGATGGCTGCAACATGGACCAAGGCTCCGTTCAATTTTGGGTATGTTCATTAAAAAAAAAAAAAAAAAAACCAGAAAAAAACGACATTTTCAGCCCCGAGTTTGGTGTGTACTCTCGACTGTGCTGGTATTTTCTTTGCAAATGCAACTGTTTCCCCATAAATCGGTGCCAAGAGCCAGACCTCTCCCACAATTGAAAACCGAATTAAATGACCTAACGTCTCTGATATGCAATCATCCCCCTCTTGCGCTAAATGCCGAGGCGGGCTCTCAGATTTGGAGGTTTTCAACCTGTGTCCAAAAAGGAGCCACAATTGCACATCTGATATTCATCATTTCCTTGTATAATGGTGTATTTTGTCGTCTGCAGCTCGCAGCGATTCGGTCGTAGCCGTCGGAGCGCCGAGGCAGCCAAGCCGGAGCCCCCTCGCCGCCCGCCGCGGGCCTGACCATGATCAAATAGCTGCTTCCCGCGTCGGCCGCGGGCCCCCTTGGCCACTTGTTTGTCCACTTCGCGGAAGCTCGTGGCCCAGCGTCGGCGCGCCGGGGTTTTTTTTTTGTTTTTTTGCGCGGCGAGAAGACGCCGAGCGGCCCGCCGAACAGTGGAGAAACAACAGCGAATCTGGTCGCGAGTACCCTCCCCGCGTGCTGCGGTTTGCTTTGTCAGAACGGTTTTGCGTCGGAGTGATCGCTCGTGCCTGCCGGCTGGTTTTTTTGAGTTTATTTATGGCGCGCTAAGCATGTGGTACTGATTTTGTTCTCGTGTAAGGGGGGGAAAAAAAAACAAAAAAAACAACAACAGCTCGTGTTTGTGTGCTATCGGCCGGTGGATTCGTACTTGTTAGATTCCACATGGCAGGAAAGCACTCAAAGGTTGCTGATCGTCGGTTTGTCCTGCCGGCCCGGTACGCGGCCTCGCCGTTCGTCTCGGGCCAATCACGGCTTGTTTTTTTTTGTCATGCCGAGGGGGGAAGTCTCTGTTTGTGTTGCGCTACCGGGCGCTGACGGACGCCAGTGGAAACAGCTGGCAGGCGGCACGCTCGGCATTACGAAAAAAACAATTATTTTGACTTTTTGTGTGCACACCAGCAGCCCCCAACCTTTTTTTTTTTTCCATCCTGTCCGGGTGCGGAATTCTCCCGAAACGTCGGTTAGACCTTCGCGGGACACTGATACTCTCCACCGAAAAAAAAAAAACAGATTTCAAGGGCATTTTTCTCATAGTTTGGTTTCCAAGTTTGATGTCCACCAAGTAGCTCGAGCCTCTCCGACAAAATATCATGTTTACGGAGCGGATCCTCTGAGCGGCTCGTGAATCACAACACTGATTAACCGATTCTTGTATAAATGAAAGACAGCATTGTCGCGGTGAAGCCTTCCCCACACGATATTGCTCCCTGGCAGCGTTCGGCAACCAGTCATTATTTTTATACAACTTGATTTAGCCCCTCCACCCTCCTCCCCCTTTTTCAAATTGCGCAGCGGATCTTGTTTAACCGCCAACAACTTGGCCAGACGCTGAACGCGACGCTCGCGACCAGCGCGGCGCGGCGCGGCACTTGACGTGTCAAAAAAAAACGTCAAGCCGGAGGCCACCGGCCGACTCACCCGTCCTCCGAGTAAAAGCAGAAACCTGGCGATGCACGAGTGCCTCCGAAGGGGCCGTTTGAGCTCCGGTCCTTATTTGGCCCCCCCCCCCGACTCCACCGCCGTTTGTGAAAGTGAAGAATTTACTTTCTCAGGCAAAGTGCCATGAATGCAGCAGTGGCTCTCGTGTGGGCAGAAGGAGTGCCTGAGGAATTCCGAGTGTGGTCGGACCAATGGCAGGCGTATTTATTGGAACCAATGGGATGATTTATGCACAGTGGCAAACACATGTACACCCCCCCCCCCCAACCCCAGTTCCCCCCACCATGGGTTAGGCGAAAGAAGACGCACGGTGGTTGAAGGGACATTTCTGCAGAAGTACGTTGATTCACATGACAAAAGCACACGCCGGTTGCAAACTTTTTCGTGTGTGAGGGTTAGCAGGGCTGGGATAGCGCTAGCTTTCGGTGCAGCGGCTCCGGCAATCCATTATTTTTTATAGCTTTTAAAAAGTAGGTCTGTGGTCATGGTTTTACCGACCTTTGTGGCTAGAAAAAAGTTAAAAATAAGAAGGAGAGAAGGAAGGAAAGGAAAAAGAAGGGTTAAAAACCTGAATTTAATACAATTTTGAATCAGGGTATTGTAAAAAAAAAGAGGACCAAATAGGTTTAAAAGTTGGGAATGGAGTTTATTTGTTTAAAAAGAGATGACACGCGAGGGTTAGGAGGCTAAATTAGGGTTCTAGGTTAGTAGGGTTAGAGATCTCATATCTGACACATTTGAAAACCCTCATGTGAACCGTCCAATAAAGACGCGTAAAAAAACACCGATGAGCCACATGTGGCCAGATTTACCATCAGAAACCCGCAACTACGGCCGAATCCTGACACGTGAGACGTCGGGAAAATGGCGCGAAAAATGAACGCGCCTCAACGGACGCAACAACACGAGGAATCCCGCTTCCGCCTCCGACGAGCTCCGCGCCACCTCCCCGGGTGCCGCGACAGCACCAGCAGCGGCGGCAGCGGCGGCAGCGGCGGCAGCACCAGCAGCGGCGCCAGCCAAGCGCGGCCGGAGCACGCCGAGGAAGCCCCCCCGTATCCCGTTTGAAGAGAAAGCAGCTCGCCGCCGTCCTGTTGGAAGCGCCGAGCGTTGACTCATTATTCCGCGACTCAGCTCGGCGGCCCCGGGTTTGGGGGAGCCGCAGCTCTGATCTGCCGCGCTCCCCGCTCCCATATAAACCCGCCCGGGTGCCACTTTCGCTGGGATCATTGGAGCGCCGCGCTGATCCGCTCTCTCGGCGTGATCAAGAGGAGGGGGTGTGGCGGGGGGGCCTCCGGGGAAGCACCCCCGAGGCTCACCTGAGACGCTTGACCTTTGCTGGCGGGCGATTTCGACAACGCCCCCCTGCAGCCTCAGCTCGCCCCCCTCATTTGCCCCACAGTGAGGCCTCTCGGCTGGGCCCCCCGCCCGCCCGCCTCCCCGCGCCCCCTGTCCACCGGCGGCTCGCTTGACTCCCTGTTCGAGTTCAGCGGCTTCCCAGACGCCCCTCATGATGTGATGAGATTATAAGCTCCCTGTTTTAAAAGCTTAAACCCACTTGGACTCTGTTCCTCTCACTGCTGAGGAGCTGTTGTTTTTTTTGGGGGGGGGGGGTTTTGTGGTTTGATGGTTGCTTTGCTGCGAGGGGCCCGGGGCCCCAGCATTTTGGAGCTGAGGAGACGAACAGATCACAGCAGAAGAGAATCGTTTCACTTCACATCTCGAACAGCATGAAATCGTAGTGACGTGAGGGACGCGGAGGACGACTGGCGGGCCGGTGCGGGCCGGTGCAGGCCGGTGCAGGCCGGTGCGGGCCGGTGCGGGCCGGTGCAGGCCGGTGCGGGCCGGTGCAGGCCGCGCGGGCGGTCACGGGCGGGCGCAGGTGTCCTTTGCATGGCGTGACGCAGGAGCACACGGCGGCGGGGCCTCCCGGAGATTCCTGCCCTTCTTATCCGTCTGAGCCGGTGAAAAACCCTGTGAAGCCCGCGTTAGCCCGGCTTCCAGCCTCGCCCGCCATATATGGATGAAGTACGGGGGGGGGTTTTGCTCTGCTGCCCTGCTGCGCGGGCACGTGGGGCGAGGACACGCCGAGACGCCGTCCGAGGGAATGCGAGGCTGAGGGATTTTCGAAGCCCACCGTATTTTTCACTCCATCGCAGAAAAATCTGTTTGGGACGCTGCTGGGACACGGCCGCTCCAACATGGGCCGCAGCCTCGGGTCGCGAGGAGCCTGCAGGAGCCTGCAGGAGCCTGCAGGAGCCTGACTCACTCCTGGCTCCATCTGCCTCTGGCTGAAAGTTGGAGGGCGTTTCGGTTCCTCGCTACGAGGCACTTCAGCGCCGCTGCGGAGCAGAAATGATCAGAGCGTACCTGTATGTCAGGGTTTTTTGTATTTTTTTTTTTTTCCCCTTGATGGACCAAGTTGAAATCTAAAAATCTGTTTGATGAAAGAGGAAGAAAATTAAACATATTAAAAATTGGCGCTCAGTGATAACAACTGATAGAGCATCGTAGAGGAAAGCGCGCTCTGCACATAGAGGTTCAATGCAAAGTATAATCTATATACAGTATATGTACTGTAAATATATATAGACATATAATGATTATTGAGCCATTAAATAGTCACGCTGGACCAAAGATTGCAGTTCTCGCTCCATATTTGACTCTACGTCATCAGCCTGAGGGGGATGTCCAGATAATTGACTCACCTAACAATATTTTTGAGTTCAAAGCATACCTGTTACGCAACGAGATCTTTTTCTAAAGCTTTTTCACCTAAATTCAATTTCATATCGCACCTTTCAGCTCATTCACTTTCCTGAAGCTTGAAAAGGGTGTCTTTTGCGAAGGGTTTGGCTACTTCCATATGTCAGATGTATATTATTAAAAAAACAAACATTATTGCACCTATTCCAAAATAATATTGCTCTGTTTGATATTTAAAGATCTTCTATTTTGCATTTAGTTTGTTTCTTTTTTAATTACTGTTAAATTGCTGCTTTATGCCACTGTACTATAATGCTACTGGGATTTTAATTTCCTTGAAGGAGTCCCGCCCAAAGGGATTAATGAAGATCTATCTATCTATCCATCTATCCATCTATCTATCTATCTATCTATCTATCTATCTATCTATCTATCTATCTATCTATCTATCTATCTATCTATCTATCTATCTATCTATCTATCTATCTATCTATCTATCCATCTATCTATCTTCTGGCTCGATAGTCTCATCACAAAGCCGAGGAGTCTTTTGTTTTGTCGGCGCGAGCTCAGGACGGCGGCTTCCTTCCTGCTCGCCTCTGTCGTCTGCTGATAGCGCGCCCTCATCTCACGGCACGAAAACGGACGCCCGCCGCTGCACCCGCTCGTTCATGACCGGGCGTCCATGAGCCCCTCACCCCCCCACCATGCGTGTGTTTGTGTTTACAATCAGACTGACGTCACTGGGCCTGATGGCGAGCTGCTGTTTACATGTGGCAATCAGTGATTTGTGGCTGGGGTGTTCTGGGGTGGGTAAATACAGACTATTAGGAGCCACGCTTGTCATGGATACTCATACAGGGCAAACAATTTTAGAACCAAACCGGCGTGAGGTGCCCGAAACGGCTATTTAGAGCCGCCGTGTGTGACATTGCTACATCGGGGAAATCAATGCCTGTCTAATTTTGAGCCGATAGTATAATTAGGAGGCGAGCCGCGTTGTTGCTGGGAGGTCTGGCAAACGGGTACCGGCCCCCTGCGCCTCTCCTGCGCTGCCGGTGTGCCACCCTGCCGCAGCCGGGGGCAAAAACCGGCCGTTTGCCCCCTGGTTTTTTTTATTCGGGGGCGCCGGTGTTTACGGGGCATCGGGGAGGATTGCCAGCGAGCTGATGGCAGTCAGAGGTTGCGGCTGTATTTGATATTATAATATATTTAATAACACCGATGTGTCAGGAGAGAGAGGACGGACACTTCTGCGCTCATTCTTTTGACTTTATTTTATTTTATTTTTTTCTATTTACCCGGCATGTGCCGCCGTTTCACGCGCGCCAGCTCTGGTAGCCGTGGCGACCAAAGACTCAGCTTGACTCAGCGTGTTTCATCGATGCGGCACCTTTCATGCAAGCACGTGGCCCGACGCGCTCGGACTGGTGGCACAAGAAGAAAAGATGATGCAAAAACCTTAAACGAGATTTAGACAGAAGATTAAAACAGCAAAATGGAAAAGTCAAAGAGTTTGCAAGAAATACAAGTGAATGAAGTGACCGTCAGAGATAGAAGTGATACAAATACCTTTGCTTGATAAAAGGTAAAAGAGGTTCTAAGTGAGACATGTTTTCTTTTTTTGTGCAATTTTAAAAAAATATTCCTCCTGAATGTCAGATTTGCCGTTCATGAAAGCAAATTATACTCTTGATGTTGCTAATTTTGAATTGGAGATAGATTCTTTGATACTCGGCGACCGTGGATCCTACGTATAGACGCAGTTTTTTTTTTTTTATATATAACCTTTGGCTCCAGTTTAAGGTTTTCCTCTGCTTCTCCATCCACAGGTCACTTCAGCATGTCAAACAACGACCAACTATGAGCTGGTGAGTAGGACACACTCCTGTGTGTGTGTGTGTGTGAGAGGTTGTGCATGAATGGGACCATTAAGGAAACTCCTAAAAACCTTTTTGACTCCTGAAATCCTCTCCACAATGCGATGATCCTTCCTGGAATTGTGGGGAAAAAAAACCCCCAACACACTAGAGGTCAAAGGTCAGAGGCTAAAACGATAAAAGCTCATTTCTCTCGAGTGCTGATAAGTCACCGTCTTTGTCGCTGTTTTTATTAGCCGTAAATGATGGGTTTTTTTTACCTCCAGAACCGAGACGGAGGAGGAAACAGCAAGTTTTGGGCTTTTTAGCATGAAAAGTTACTTTTGATTACGACTTCAAATTATTATTAATATCTACGAGGCTAAACAGAGGAAGAACATCATGAAGCTGCGTCTGAAGGGCTGCTCCTCGTCCGATTCTCTTTTTCTACACCGCGAGATTGAGGTTGAATTAAATTGCGCTGAAATGAGATTTAAAATTTTAAGACTTTTTTTTAATTCGCTTCCACAAATGCTCAGCGTGATCGGAAACCCAGCGGCTGGTGGTTTTCAGCTCTATGAGCGCGTGCAAGCCTTCAGCCCTGCTCCATACTTCCAGGATGAGCCAGCAGTGATATGACCAAATTAGGAACATTCCAAGCAACAGTAACTACTTTTCTCTTATTTACTTTGGACGCTGGCTTCTTGAGACGGCTGCTGCAGCTTGTTAAACAGTCCCCGGCTTTGTTTATAGAGCTCGCGTCGCCCTAAGACGCTGCACTTAACTCAGTTAAGAGATTTTCCTGAATACATGGATCACTGTCAGGCTGCGGCCGCGCGCGCGCGCGTACACGGTGCGTCTCTCGTCGCATGCTTCCTTTTCCCTTCCTCGCGTGTGCTGTGTCGGTTTCTGCGTCACTGACTCATTCGCAGGTGGGCGGGTTAAAGGGCGGGGGGATATCTGAGGCCCGAGAGCCGCTCTCGTTCTGGTCTTCAGGGTTCCTACGAAATTAATTCAGGCGTTTTTGTGCCTTTCTTTCGTAGCTTTTCGTAGCAGTTTTGGGTTTTTGAACAGGAAGCGGCCCCCTTCAGTTTTGCAAAACACTGGTTGTAAAATGACACCGTTTATTGAAATGGGACTGGGGGGGTTAAACAGCGTTTGACCGCGCACATTTTCGGATACATGGAACGGCGTGAAAAGCGTGTAGCGCAATCCTGTGAGATCATACTGAGATGCAGGATGCGCTTACACGAGCCAGCACATCGGGATTGTGTTTTTCTGTTATTTTATGTATTACCATTAAAATGCGTTGAGGGGGGCGGGGAACATCAGGACCCCTCACAGCCTGGGAACTCCCTCGTCGCTACACTCCCCTCAGGCAGACTCAGAACCCCCAACACACACACACACACTGCGGAACTCTGTAGCTGTCGTGTTTCAATCCAAACTTGTGTGTGTGTGTGTGGGCGCATAGGAATTACGTATTCAATAATTCAATAATTCAATAATTCAATTTATGTTTTTAGAAGCTGCGACTGGATTGCACCAAACCGGAGTTTCTTCATTGCACGTGACACAACGGCAACAAAGACCGCTGGATCGACTCGGAACGTCATCGCCGCCGAGTTTATGACCAAAAAAAGCAGAGACAGAATCTCATTTAAAAACATACCGGTCGGGTTCATCCTCGCTTCCGGCCTGACGCGCAGAAACAGACGTCCTGTGGGACCAAACAGTCCCTCCAGAGTTTCAGCGCGGCCGCGTCGTTTCCTCTTCGGCGCGATGGAAACCACGAGTGACCCACTGACTGTGTCTCGCTTCCTCTCTCCGCAGCCTCCCACTCCTCAGCTGCCGCTAAAGCATGTAGAAACGCCGGTAAGTAGCACCTCCTCCCTCCGCTTTCTCGCCGAGGAAAAATAACCTTTCAAGTACATGTGGTTTTCGGGACGCGTCCACGGCGCTTATCGCACGCAGTGCGCTCAGAGGGCGCATCAGATGCTAAACGTGCAAAGAATCCGCGATTTCTTAGGTTGTTTTTCATGGCCAAGAACCCCCCGCCACCCTTAAAAAACGATGGTCTTTCTTTTCGCCATCGCTCCCCCCGCTTGTCATTATTTCCTGTAACTAAGCAACCAAGTGATTACTTCCGGCACGCTCAGTTGAGGTGATTGTTTACGATCATTCCTGAAAAGGCGCTAAAACGCTCGTCGCGACGGATATCGTGAAGCGGCACGGCTGCATTTTTACATTCTGATTACTGCATAATTATATTTTAGTGGGGGGTTTTTTCTCCAACCTGGTGGAAACTATTTCAACATTTAAAACCAAACAAAAAAAAAATTCCTT
>CAAKHG010037351.1:3738-32918 GCA_901007715.1 Dactylopterus volitans
AAGTTTGCTGCTGGGTGATGGTGTTCTCAGCTGACTGAGTGTCAGAAACGCTGTATAGATCAAGATAAGACAGGATTGGTTGCATAACTACTCATCTACTTTGGGGTTTACGGACGTTAAGTAACAGTGTCAATCACGTTTTGCATCTCCCCCGTAGGGACCTGCTCAGTGTTTACAACAAGTGCTACTACATTGAAGTTCCCTATGAGGAGTGCAAAAGAAGGAGAAGGTCAGTATTCCAAAGAGTTAAATTCATTTTGCACCTTTTTTTTGAGGGTTGTTTTTGCCCTTTCCTCCAGAGTCCTGTCATAAACAATGCAAATTGTCAAACTTTGTGGTTTTCAGTAAAAGAGAGTACACCGTCCCTGACCCCCCCGGCCTGTTTGATGGCCACGTTTGGCCGATGTACCTCAAACACAGGAGAGAAATGGAGGCCACCAGTTTGAATATTGGTACGTTGTGGCAGGAATTGTTTATCCACTTAGCTGAACATCCAGCGTTATTACTTTCATTCATTTTTTTTTTGAAGAAGTTTTGATCAACTTATGCGTCACACTTGTGTTGCAGAGTACCTTGATGGGCTGAAATCCAAAGAGGAGATCTACAACTGCGTGTATGAAGATATTCAGAACAACATGCTCAATTGTTTATAGGTGAGAGGCTGCCAGTGTTTCTAGTTGTAGTAGGGATCTCACTTAGCGATTTTAAATGTGCTAATTTTAATTTATTTAATTTCCTTTTTTATATGTATGTATTCAACATTATGAAGTTAAACTCTTATTTTGGAACTTTGTCTTACAATGTATATTTCTGTCTTTTGCAGCAGGAGGACGCATTTTCATCCCTGTACAGATATTTGTAAATACTCCCATGGATTCTTTTTTTATGGTGTTTTTATTTTATTTTTTGTAAATAGAATGAAACGTTAACTTATCATTGTCCTTTTTTTATCATCTTCAGATGATCAAAATCTTTTTTTTCTTTTTTTTTTGTCCCAAAGGGGACTATTGAACTGATTGTTACTATTCTGTTAAGCCAATGACTTTTACTGGACCATTTGTCTGTCAATCACATTCTTCCACCAATAAATGCATTAGTTGCTGCTGATGTGCAAATCGAGCATCCTTGTGGTTTTTGCATCTGAAATAAGTGATGGACTGCATGGTCATGATTTTACCATTGTGCTGAATGGATCATTTTGAGGACTGGCAACCATGACAGACTGCAATGATGTAAATGCTGCCTTTAGTGGGTCACTACTGTCTTCATGAAAAATTGTATGTACAACTATCTTTTGTGAGGACAATTTTTGAACCAACTGTTCTTTAGTTACCCCTCTGTGGACCATCACCTTATGCTGGGGGGGGTTGAGTGTCCTAATGATCCTAGAAACTCTTTTGTCGGGGGCAACATCCCCTGCTAGGGTCTCCCATGGCAAATTGGTCATGGGTGAAGGGTCAGACTGGTCCATAAAGATGCATATGGGAAGAAAAACATCAGAGGGCCGGTGTGCCCTGCTCGGAGGGTTACTGGGAGCCAGGCTGGGGGAAGGGGCCTGTTGGCTGGGCCTTTGCCCTATGGGTTCTGGTCAGGTCCAGCCTGAGGCGGAGACATGGGTCCACCTGTAGGAGGCAGCATATGGATCTGGTGCAAGGTGGATCAGACAGCAGGCCACTGCTCCCCTGTGACCTGGACCCGGAAGAAGACTTTTCTGTTGTTAAACACCGGGTACTGGTTGGTGTATGAATGTCACCTCTGAGGAGGAGGTTGCTATTTCAGGGCTTTGAAAGCACAAGGCAAAAATGTTGAGACACACTGATTTAGAGGGGCACCAGAGCCTATTTTTGTCTGTGTCTCGGGATTTAGAAACTGGGCCATTCTGGGTCTCGTGTAGCCGAGTTTCTCCTGGAGGTGCTAAACTTAATCTAACTGGTGTGAGCAGTTATCCCTGGGTCCAACATACAGGACTGAGGTTTCTGAGCCTACTTGAAACCCAGTCATGTTATTAGAACAGGAAAGGCTGTCCAGCACTTTTGTTCTTAGGGGTTTATCATCTGCTCCAGCTCAAAAATAACTCCATGCTTAGCTCTAGTAGATGCCTTAGTGGGGCCCTGACTCACCACAAGATTTTAGGCTATTAGCACTGGATTTACAGCACATGAAGTCCAAGGCACGTGCTGATATAGCCTGTGATTTCATATATAGAAATAGGGCCAGTCATTTCTCATTTCCCCCGGCAGGAAGACCTGTCAGATGTTGTGAGTGTGATGCTCAGCTAAATACAGGACAAGGTCAAGTAGGTGCTTACATGTATATTGGGAATCCTCATTTGCAAAGTCAATTGAAAACCTTTAATTTTTAATTAAGAGGAACAAAGGAACATCTAGGCTTTAAACCGTCATTTTGCAAAGCGGAGGGGTTTTAAGCCCATTTTATTTTGATTATCCTTTTTTAATGAAAGTGTAAGCGCACTGCTTGCCAGGCTGCCAGTCCTCATGCAGTCAATCACTCGTGCGGTGAAAATCACATTAAAAAGCTGTAGCCAGTCTTTTAGTTCCTCATGACGTCAGCTGTGTGTATGTGGAGTCTGACATGTGCCTGCCTTGTGGAGACGGAGTGACCAGGTGATTGTTCTGACGCTCTGACAGGTGGACGTGGATGAAAGCACACTGTCCTGGTCTCCCAGTGCTAAAAATGACAACAGAGTGTGTGTCTGAGGCAACTGTGGAAGCCTGCGTTCAGGTGAATCTGCTCTTCAAACCCGCACATTATCGTCCACACACAAACATGCCACACATAAGAGTGTATAGACATGTACACATTGACCCAAGCACCTCTCACACACACACACACACACACACAAGTGAAATGTGAAACAGTGGCTACATTATCCCAAGCTGCTTTACAGTGAAAACAAATCCAGTCTAGACATTTCCCTGAACAGGCCTGACCTTATTACTCCACAGCTCGGGGGAAGCATGTGACTGAGGCGCGTCGGTCAGCGGGGGTGAACCTCTCTGGAGTCTTTAAAATCAGGTAAACATGATGCAACACAGAGAGAAGCGGCGGCATGTTTAGGATACATGTGGTCAGCTTTCACGACGTCGGAGATCAGCTGAGCCTCATATGGGCGCATGTATATCACATTGCTTTGCTCGTTTGTGTTGGGCGTCATCCCATTCCTGCTTTTATGTCTCTTGAATACCTGTTTTGAATAGAAGACTGCGACGGATGGCTTTGCTCACGTGGTCGAAATCCGAGGCGGACAAAGCGGTGGATGTCTGTGCTTAACTGGAAGTGTGAACGTGTCTATGCCGTAAAAGTACAATTTGCTTGCAGCTTAGACAGAAAATGCGCGAGAAGTAAAATAACACGCTGTTTTTAAACTCTGCAAGATTAAACTTCAAGGACTAATACTTTGCGATGCAGGTTGAGGACGGCGAGGAGAAGAAGGGTGCAGTGGCCCCATTTTAAATGCAAGGGGATTAAGGTGAAAACTACGCGACATCTGAAGAATCAAGTACAGCGCAGCGTCTCCAAAATAACATCTAATTCACCACTTTTCATCTGTTTATCCAATCAGGGTTGAGACAATAAATTCCTCACAATGTGCTGTACTGATGGAGAAAGCCGAGTTTCTCCGCTCTGGTCTGGGGCAGCCCACATGTGCCAGGATGCAATCCGTGTGAGCTTCCCATGACAAACCCCCGAAATCCTTACAAATCCTTTCCAGCTCTTGGGGGTCGGGAGCAACGTGCCAAGCTGTAGTACGACTGTGGGGTTTTTTTTTTGAGCGGCATCAGACCCGCTGATGAAAAACTGAAATAGCCGCTAGTTCTTCCTGGACACCAGCAATGTCTTAGGTGTCAGAAGAGTAGCAATGTTGAAAGCTTTGTCAGAAATGCATGCAGGGCTTACCATCAACATTACACATAAATAGTGTGGCTTTTTTGTCTTTAAGTAACAAATTGTTCACCAGAGCTGTACAGCGTATTGTTGTTTATGAGGCTATCAGCCACATTTCGTGGTCTTCCTGCGATGCTTGTTGATCATTCTGCCAAGACCTTTTAGGCTTCGAATACCTGAAATAAATGCGTATTTTTGTGCTGGCTAAATGAGTCAGGCTGACATTTGCTCTTGGTTCGCAGGCCTCCTCTAACCGTGCGTCATGGGACACTGGGGTTTGTTACTTACATTGAAAAACTGTCATTCAGCGTGGCAACCTGTAGACTTGGCTTGATGAACCAAACATTCACATTCAGAGCTGTCCTCGAATGTGAATAACCTCTCGTTACATTTGCAGATTAAGAGTTTTCACAGAAAACTTGTGATTAAGTAACGGATCCGAGTGTTTTTTCCACCAGCGTTCAGAGTGGAGGCAGCATCTAGAAGAATCTAGCTGAGCTGCACTTGAGCAAAAGCACCAGGAATATATTTTTATATTATCCAGTTGGAAGTGCATCCCGCTGAAATTGTACCCAATACCATTAAGCCCTATTACACGCTGTGTATCCATCTTGGCATTTTGAACAAAATTGAGATCCTTGTGCCCCATTAACCTCCAAAACTGGTGCTCACTGACGGCGTCAGATCCCACATGTGGAGATGTCAGCGCCAGTAGAGATGGTGCTTTTAATCATGTGTGTCAACAAGTGAGAGACGGAGGTGTGGTGGCGCCTTAGAGATCCTGGGTGCTTACAGGGTGAGAGACGCCCGACATGCTGTACTGGAGGAATGATACCCATCCAGTTACAGCTCGCTTGAGCCAACTAACCTGGCCTGCCTGGACCCTTTGACCACATCCCAGGACACACACACATGCTTCCCTACTTCTGTTTCTCACACTCACTTATTGATTTATACTTGCGGAGTGGTGAAGGGCTCTGAGTGGTTTGCAGGGTGTGTGGGTATATTTAGAGATGGTTTTGGCACAGGAGCAGGCTTTAGACACTTAGTCCTCACTGGGTTTGTTGTCTTTGTCACAGTGCCCTTGGTGCACTATTCTACTGGCCACCGGGCTGTCCGCACGTCTTTTGTGGCCACTAATGCAGCGACAAGGGATGACTGAGACAAAAGAGGGCAAAAGTCAACCCTCGTCACCCTGAGACAATCTGCAGCCTCTTTATCTTTTATGCAAACCATTGAAGTGAGAGCGACGGCGTGATGGAAATCTACAAGAAAGCCTGAGTTATACTTTTTAACATTTGTGATGCGTGTGTGCGCACGTGTGCGTGTGTGTCTGGTGCGAGGGAGAGATAGAGCGAGAGAGAGTGAAAGATCCACATGTTTTTGAAAGACGTGGCCATTGTGCACTTGTGGTGGACTGTGGGCCTGTGGAGTTTGTTTTTTTTTGTTACAAAACTATACATCAAGAGGTTTATCTAATCCCAAGTCACCACACAGGACTTCCTCACTTGCCTTTTTTCCTCATCTTCACTTATGTTCCAAACAGAGTTTAAAAAAACAACAACAACAAACGAACAGTGACGAGAGGAAACGTGCAAAAGTTACAAGACCTCGACTAAAAATAGTTTTACAGCAACGCGTCCTGCGAGCCTCCACCGCCACCGTGTGGTGAGGAGGTTAACAGGTTGACCCCGCACGATTCACCGTGAAAGCGCTGAGTTCACGCACCTGCTCCCTGTAGGTGCCCAGACATCAGCTTCTTCCACTGATACGGGACCCTCTTGTTTTCCGGACCTCGCTTTCCTGACAGATGGTTACTGCTTTGCATGATATGAAAACTTGATGCGACTATAGGAAGCATCGTTTTTATAATGAGCGACACGACGGCTCAGTCTTACCTGGAAACTGGGTGTTCAGGAAATTACAAAAATCGACTAAGTGAGATAACAGTAAGCATCTGGTGAAGGTGGTGAAGGTGGTGGTGGTGGTGGTGGTGGTGGGGGGGGGGGGGGGGGGGGGTCCTCCGTTTCTGATGGCGCAATTATCTGAAACCGTCTCAGGAGTCGCGCGTCTGTGCGCAACTACGTGACGGAGTCAAGTCTACAAAAACGCCACCTCTGCACCAAACCGTCGAAGCCAAACGTTCGTCATTGATATGTCAGTGGTGGAGCTCCTCAGGTAGAGAGGGCATCACTGTCAGAGATGGAGAAGTTTGCGCTGCTGGTCATCTGCCTCCTTAATGTCCTGGTGTGTTTGGGCATCGGGCAGCACCATTTACGCGCGCCGGCGGGACCCTGGAGGCACCGGATTCAGTGGGAGAACAACGGGCGCGTGTACAGTTTACTGAGCACGGGGACCCAATACCGACCACCCGCGCAGAGCAGGAGACGCACTCAGCTGCTTTTGACGACCAAAAACGGGTTTGACCGACCTCAACCTCCCGTCGCGATCAGCAGCTCCGACAGAATGCGAGCCGCGGGCTTGGAGGACGCGGTTCACCCTCAGCAGAACGACCTCGGCCACGCCGACGCGGCGGTTCTCGGGGTCGACGCGGGTCAGTATCTGCTCGCGTCCGGACGACCTGGGACGGACAGCGCACCGCGGACTGCGCACCGAGCGGCGCCTAACGGCAGCGCGCCCGCTCTCACCTCCGCCCAGGAGTTCTCCGGTAGCGGGGCACCGAGAGGAGGTGGAGGAACACTTGCGGCTGCACGACAAACCTCCGGGTCACCGGCGACGTCTCTGGACTTTACACACGGCAGAGGCGGTCGGGTCAGACATGCGAGCTCTGCTCCCCGGTCACCTGCCGCAACCGGACGGGTCACCGCGGCCGAGGATGGAGGGAACGTTCGCGGCGTCCCGCAGCAAGCGAGTCCCGAAGAGATTCACGGAGCGCCCAGTGCGCACATAGCGCAGTTCATGGCCAGACTCGGACCCCAGTCCAATGTTTCTCCCGCTGCGCTAAGCAGTAACGCTGTGGAACCGCACGTCCCTCGCCCGAGACAGGAACCAATACGCACCGCCGACGCGAGTGACCCAAGGGACCCGCACAGTATCCACCACAGGAACTCGGTTTTCTATAACGTCTACCCACCTGACCGAAGGAACAGGGTCCCTGCGCGCCCTCCGCCAGGAACCGGATATGGCACAAGGTTCTTCCACAACGGTACGGCGGTCAGGAGACATGTAAAGCAAAATGTGTATGAAAGTAGTGCGCCTGTCAAGCGCGGCCTGAACGTCGTGCCACTTAAATGAAAAACCTGAAAAAACTATCCGAAGTGCGAATAATCAGCAAACCCCAACCAGCGTCTCTCGTGGATAAAACTGCATTTTTAGTGAGTGTGAGTTGATGCCTATTGACAAAACTAATGTCTCCATTACAAAAGGCTCTGATTGATAGTGTGGGAGCGGTTGATGAGTATTTAATCAGCAGGGGTGGAAAACGTACCTTTGCAGCATCCAATTATGTCTGTTCAATCATCTGCTCAAGTGAAGGTGATGTCTATGAATGCATTCAAGTAAAATTTCTTGTGACCTCATTAGTGACAATATAAAAACTGGAACTGGAACTAAACCCTTTTAACCACATGGGGACAAATAAAGATATGATAATAATCACAATAATGCACAGCTGCATAGTCAGGTCGCCACACGTACTGTATATCTGCTGATTAAGCCATTTCCAACTTCCTTGCAAAATATAATTGAATCTTAAACCTCTTTTGCAGGAGAGCGATAAAACACTTGTTTAATTTGATATTGTAACTTTTTTTTTCTTTACAAAATTGATGGATTTCCTCTGCAGGTCTCCCAGACTTGATCCCTGACCCGTACTACATCCAAGCTGCCTCTTACATCCAGAGGGTGAAGATGTACGCGCTTCGCTGTGCGGCCGAGGAGAACTGTCTGTCCAGGTGCGCCTGTCCCTGCATTGCCAGTTACAATGAGCTGTTATCAAGTGATGAGTCAGAGGAGATGTGCGTGTTCACAACCTGACTGAGTGTTGGGTGAAATTTTGCAGCGCGATCCCATCTCCGTGATCAATTTAGACAGAAAACATAAAGAGGCGCACATAGAGGAAAAAATATCGCCACCATTTAGGATTCCGCCGAGGTTGCCATATTAGGATGCGTGCTGGCCTGAGTCCCTTTTGGAAGCCACAGGCGGGTGACACAAACCTGGCACAAGTCCGACACTCTCCCCTCTGATCTGAGCACTCAGCCACTTTGCCAAGTAAAATAAAATGAAAGGCAAAAGGATTCCTGAGGTGAATGCAAAAACTAGTGAAGCAAGACCAGAAACCACTTCAGTCACGCCACAATTATGTCATCAGGTCAGTGAGGAGGAAATGGAGGTCAGTGCAAGAAGGGGGATGTGAGACCATCCCAGCGCTTCACTCCGATGTCAGGTGTAGGTTTTCTGATAGCGTCATGTCAGTTGATTGCAGAGGTGTTGCGGGTAAACCTGAACGTGGTTTGTCTTTCCCCCAGGTCTGCGTACCACCCACGCGTGAGCGACCTTGACTACAGAGTTCTGCTGCGGTTCCCACAACGAGTGAAGAACCAGGGAACAGCAGACTTCCTCCCGGTGAAGCCCAGACATGAGTGGGAATGGCACAGCTGTCATCAGTGAGTTCATCTAATCTAATTGAATTTGAGAATTCTGTTTCTTATGGTTTCCACTGTTTGCCTAGTTGAGGTGATAATTAAAAAAAAAAACTATATGGAAAGCAAACATTGACACATAGCAGCACAGATCTATATTCACTGGGTTGCATTGTCGATCCAAAGGTAATGATGGATCAGGTACTTTATGGTTGCTTTTAATGCATCTTACCTGTAAACATGCTAAGAAGAGGAATGATTTCTGAGGAACATTTGCTGCATTTGATCATTTACGTGTCTGTCAGGCAATTAATATGACATGTGTGTATCTGTGTGTCCAGGCACTACCACAGCATGGAGGCCTTTAGTAACTATGACTTACTGGATGTCTTCACCGGACAGAGGGTGGCTGAGGGACACAAGGCCAGTTTCTGTCTGGAGGACACATCATGCGATCCAGGAATTCGGAGACGCTTTGCCTGCACCGCTCACACACAGGTTGGCCTGTGTGATTTCAGGCATATTGATTCTTCCGCTGAACTCAACAGAATGCTGGCTAACTGTGCTGCATTTTGATACCAATTCGCGCATATTTTAAAGTTTCCGTGTTCTGCTTCTGTTTACCAGGGGCTTGGTCCTGGTTGCTACGACACGTATCACGCCAACATCGACTGCCAGTGGATTGACATCACTGACATCCCCCCGGGAAACTACACACTCAAGGTTTATAAACAGGGCAAAATGCATTCTCACTTGCCAGTTTTAATGGTGCACCTGAATACTGCAGTATAATCTAACATAACCTCCCTTCCTAAGGATTATTCGGTTCAGTCTTTAGGTGTTGTATGTATGTATGTGTATGTTGATAATCATTTTTGTTGAACTGTTCTGGGTAATATTGGGAGTTGTCTAATATTCATCAAATCAAAACTATCAAAAATATTTGAAAAATATTTGAAAAGCCGCGTGAGCAGTGCTGCAATGAGTTTACATATCATGCTTTTGCAATATTTCTCTCAGGTGACAGTGAACCCCTCCCAGCTCGTGCAGGAGTCGGATTTCTCCAACAACGAGGTGCGCTGTGACATCCGGTACACAGGAAGTTACGTACAAGCAAGAAACTGCAGGATCACAGTGTAAGTCAGACGTCTGTGGTCCAATCGCCTTGTGTGACTGTTGTCATAGTTTCAACAGAAGACGACCTGACGATAACCTTCCTCATGTACAGTTGCTGATTCTGTCCGGTAGCTCAATGTATTTATAAAGAATCTTATACTGTAGCTTGGTTTTCTTAGATTAGGTTTTTTCAGAAGGTTTTCAGACAATGCATAACTGTACTGTTGGTTATATGTTGGAAATAACCTTGGGTGAGTCACGACGTAAAGAAAACAATGATGTATTGAACAAGCTATTTAAAGTCACTATGTTCAACTGAACTAGAGTTTGTTTTATATGAGTCAGTGGTGCTCAAACATCTTTTATGCATATTAATGTGAAAAATGTACGAGGCCTTTCTACCATGTAAACAAACACCCTTGAGTATGTCTTTCTTGCAGCTGAGTGTGTATTATTTTATGCATTTCTTGCACAAATGTATAGCATGTAACAATTTAAGTGCAGTGTATTTTAATCTCTGAAATAGTTTCTGAATTTTTATTCTATTTTTTGATAAAGGAGTTAATTAAACATTTGAAACAAAAGTATAATTGGAAACTTGTGCTGCTTTTTTTTTAAACACCTTTGTGATATCAAGAAAATGAAATAATCCCCAGTGATTGGATCATTTGAACAAATATTTAACAAAATGAAGTCATCTGCTGATTTAATGTTAATGGTCTGTTTTCACATGAGTGGCCATTAGAGTGTGGAGAGGTGAGTTTCTTGGAATAATACACCTCAGAGAAATATCTGAAATGGTGCCACTTAGCATGGTGTGTCTTGGAAATACAACTTCACACCAGGCTGTTGTCGTGTGGGCTTGTCATATTGTGTTTTACCGCAGGTGAGTGATTGGGAAAATATTTATTCACCTGGTAATTACTCCATGTGAGCTGTCTGGGAATGTCTCGTGCTGTTGACACATTGTCACTGGATTTATTAAAGACACTGTCTGACTGGCACATGGAAATATACTCATGCGCTCCAGAACAGCTGTGAACAAGGTTGTGCTTTTTATTAGCATAGTACTCACTGTCCAGTGCATAAAACCCATGTAAGACATTTTAGCGCTTTCGACTGGAATCTCATGAGTTTTATTGATGCATTTCTCATGTGCTGCACTCGCACCCCTTTTAATAATGTTTTACTTTTCATTAAGTGGAAGAAAATCTGCCACTTTTATGCAAAACAGTGATGCAACAAAGAAACAGTTTGAGGATGTTAATGAGAAGGAGATGCAGAGAAGTGGGAGCTGAGGTCATGGAGCATGTTCCCTCTCACACTCAACAGCATCTCACTCGCTTTAGCAGTCTAGATTCCAGTTATATTTACACACATCTGCAGCACTATCTCATATTATGCTACTAAAATACTAAGATAACCTGAACCGTGGGTGTCTCAGTTGCAAAGTTTCCTCTTATGTGCTTGTTAAGTGCTGTTATTTCACACAAATCAGATTGTATGGCTCGTGCTGCAACGTCGTCAAAGATGTGAAAGGACGTACAGACGTGGATATGCAGATGTGACGGCTGCAGGAATCCACATCACACTGAACCCATTTAACAAAGCAGATTTCACTCATCCTCTTATCCAAACATGGCCTGCCTGTGGAGTCCTCACCATCTTTGGCCGGCTAGCCCCTGACGTGAGCTGCTGATGTGAATTTGAGTGTGACGAAGGGTCAGAGTGGCGCCTCCTCCACTGCTCCACGCTGTTTGCTCAGGGCAGGCCGGTGCGTTAAGCCTGCCCGGCGGGGGACAGAGCTGCCGGTCCAGTTGCCCGTCTGTCTTCGCTGGAGATGGCAAGGAGGAGAGAAATTCCACAGATCCGCAGAGAGCCAGGAAAGCCTGACTGTATATACTGCTGACATCAGCAGCCGCACCGCTAAACCATTCTTATCTTGGGCAGAGCTTCTGTGAGTCCGACTGTCTGAGACTCCCGGTCAACAAGTGTCAGAGCCAACAGGCTAGACAGCAGGGACACACCATGAGTCAGATCCTCTGTCAATACCCATGAATTTACCCCATTTATTTTGCCCCGGGACGTCATCTGAGACATTTCTCAGTCATATTAAAGATCTCATCAAATCAAAGTGTTTATTGTCATGTGCACAGTAAGGAAGAATGTTTCCCCTGCACAATCAAATTTGTTCTTTGCTGTCGCCAAAGAATGCCAAACAATACAAAGTCAAAGTATATGGTTGTCTATAAAATATGTAGATAATGATCAAAATCTCAAAAACGAAATCTCAAAGAAGACACAAAGATTTATCTCTACTGGTTTCACGCTCCATCATGCTATCGCTGTCTGCTTTTGGATGAGAAGATCGCATACAATCTTTGTGTGCCTTTTCTCTTCTGCATTTTGTAAACAGCGCGTGTGAGCTTGAAAAATAAAAGCTATTACCCAGTAGACACTGAAATGTTCATGCTAATTCTCTGAAGGTTTGTCCCTTTGAGCAACGCTCTTCACAGATCCTTTAATACATTGACTGGTGCATCTTTAATTCCAACATTTGGAATGCAATACATGGTCAGTTTGATGACTGCAGCAATACAGCACTTAAAACATTATCTATGATGTTAATTTTCCTTTCAGTTTGTAGCAAGAGCATGCTGAGCAGTTGCAGTGGTAAAACCAACTCTGACAGCATAGAAAACATTACTGGAGTGTGAATATAAAGCTGCACTGTTTTGATTGGTTATGAACTCTGCTCCAAATATCCATTCAGTCATCATTTATCATCTAATGATGTGAAGCTATATGATGGTTATCAGTCAGACAGAAAGCATATTTTCCAATTTTCAGCTGTTTTATGTACAATCTCAAGAGTGGACCATGAAGTTAATTATCCACACGCAACAATAATTCAGCTCTGTTGCAGCTGTTTTTACCTTTGCCGTATGTAAATGAGCTTATATGCATCTCCTGGCATATTTGAGTGTTGATTTTTTTTTTTAACACGCTAACAAGTCTAGAATATGACATGACTGTCTAATGCTCCATTTTGGTGTCTGAAAACATGGCCTGTATTTACATATCCAGACTTGTTTTTCTATATTAAAGAAGAGAAGCTGTTTGTGTGTAGAAATGACTGAACATTTTTCTGTCCACTGACCTCCTGAAAGAGGAAACAGTGTTTGCCTGGGCAGCTAAAGAAGTCGGGGACTGTGAATACATCATTACAGTCTTCCCTGCTTGAAATAAAAGAAAGTGTGCTTAATGATCCATGTACTTTTCCCTTCTGAGCTACTGTGCAAATATCAAAATACTCGGCAGGCTGTGTAAACTAATGCATGCTGTAATTAATCCTGTTATTGTAATTTGTTTTGGCTGAGGAAGTGGGAATGGGCAGGGAGGATGAGGAGGGGATAGAGGGAGGAGGCAGGTTATTCATGGGGTTATTTTTGCTCTGTTTTTGGTTCTAAATGCTTATATTGTTTTTATGGGATTCACATGGAACTGTGAGTTAATGTTCAGGTGTTTCCATTCATACCGAACATCTGTTCGTATACACATGTCAGGAAGAGGATGCTTTATGGCTCCATGAGTGTAAAAAAACATACGCTTGCATATATGCGTTCTCTCTCTTTCTCCCCCCTCTCTCTCTCTCACACACACACACACATGCAGACATGCGAGAAACGTCTTTTTTGTCGCCGGGAATACAAAATGTTGTTTTACTGTGAAAAGGAGAGGAATGTGCATGTACAGTAGGTGCTATTGAGGCAGAGAAAATATACTACATATTTGTTCGTAGGCTTGCTGTCTAGTTTTGGGAGAGATCATGTAAGAGGGCTCTGTTCCAACTCACAGTTCACTACGTTTTGTGCAGTAGAAAAACAATTCCGAGGACCGACGGGCGCACATATTCAGAGCTCCTCATTCAATGCTTATAACAGCTGATACAAAGAGCAAAAGATGCAAAATAACTCTGCATCTGTGTTAAATTGATGTGATAATTTATTTTTACTTAACTTAAAGATGTCTATTTCAACATCAAGCAACCCAACTGAAATGAAATTCAAATGCATCTGTTTCAATCATATAGATTTTGAATATTTCTCAGTGACCGGAGTGGTGTGCGTTTGTACCAAATGCTGTTTTCCATGATTTTGAGAAATAGTCATACCCTGTATCCCTTACCTGCAGTATACGCAGGTAAAATGAATGTATTTTCATTCATTAATTCATTGACACACAGAAGAGACTCAGACAAGTCCAGTTTACAAGCCTTTAAACTGTGTGGCACTGCCCTCATCAAAGGAGGAAATTTGCTCAGCTGGACCCCCTGACATACGAGCTCAGTGGACCAGGAGGTTATAATAATAATAATGAGTTTATTTATAGAGCACTTTCAGTCAAACTGCTGCACGGGTAAATTAAAACAAGTACAAGTAAAAATACAATAAAAAAACAATTAAAAACAATAAAAACAATTCACAAGTTACAAGTTACACAGCACACAAAACACAATTAAAACAGGACACCGTAGTAAAAGTACACCACCTAAGACCCAAACACGGCAGTAAACAAGTGAGTCTCGAGCTTTGCTTTAAAAACATCAATCGAGCATGCCTGACCGATGCTGAGAGGAAGACTATTCCACAATGTTGGTGCATGGAAAGAGAAAGCCCACTCACCAACCGTCCTCTTTTTAACTTAAGGGGCAATTAGACGAGCGCTCCCCTCAGAGCACACAGACCGTGTGGGCACATACAAGTTCTGTCAGATACACAGGTGCCAGGCCATTTATAATTTTGTAAGTTAAGAGGAGTACCTTAAAGTCTGCTCTAACATGAATGGGGAGCCAGTGAAGAGAGGCCA
Source organism: Dactylopterus volitans (assembly GCA_901007715.1). Taxonomy (NCBI): domain Eukaryota; kingdom Metazoa; phylum Chordata; class Actinopteri; order Syngnathiformes; family Dactylopteridae; genus Dactylopterus; species Dactylopterus volitans. The sequence continues at coordinate 18,234 of CAAKHG010037351.1, forward strand.
ACACAGGAGGGATATGTTCGTACCTAGATGATCCAGTTAAAATGCAAGCTGCTGTATTTCGAACCAACTGCAGACCTCGAAAACTCTTTTTGGGCAACCCTGATAAAAGTACATTACAGTAATCCAGCCTGCATGTCACAAAAGCATGGATGAGGGTTTCAGCATCCTTCAGTGAAAGGATTGGTCTGATCTTTGCAATTTTTCTGAGGTGAAAGAAGGCTACTTGTGTCACCTCCTTTACATGCAGGTCAAATGAAAATGACTGATCAAAGAGCACACCAAGGTTCTTTACCCTGTCCTTGCAATGAATGATACAGTCATCAAGAGATAAGGTAAAATGGTCAAACTGATGCCTTAATTTTGCAGGTCCAATAGCTATCATCTCACTCTGGGCTGAGTTGAGTAGAAGGAAATTTGTTGATAGCCAGGTCCTCACAGCAGCTAAACAGGCAGTAAGTCTACGAGAGTCAGACCCATTCCCTGCAACAACTGGCATGTACTGTATATTTGCAAATTATCAGCATAGCACTGAAAAACAATCCCAAAAGAGCGCATGATCTGACCTAGTGGTGCCAGACACATTGAGAACAACAGTGGAACTAGGACAGAGCCCTGAGGCACCCTGTGTCTAACAGGACAAGACTCTGATATCATGCCGTTGTATAAAACATGTTGAGATCTATCTGACAGGTATGATCTGAGCGACATAAGCACCTGGCCTGAGATGCCAAAATAATCCTCGAGCCTGTCAAAAATTATACAGTGGTCCACTGTATCGAATGCAGCGATAAGGTCCAACAACAAAAGGACAGATGTTAAGTCTGAGTCAAGGTAAATGACTTATTATTGGCCCACTTTCGCAAGTGCTGTTTCAGGAGAGTGATTAGCACGGAATACAGACTGTAGTGGCTCAAATAAATCATTCAATGACAGAAATTCTAAAAGTTGATTTGAGACCACTTTCTTGAAGACTTTCGATAAAAAAGCCGAATTTGAAACAGATCTATAATTGGCCAAAGAGTTCACATCCAGATTTGGTTTCTTCAGTGAGTGTTTAACCACAGCAGTCTTAAAGCAGGCTGGAAAAACCCCAGTGGAGAGAGAGAGGTTAAGGATAGTTAAGACATAAAACCCTAATGTTGACCAAATTTCCTTAATAAGCCATGCTTGCAGAGGGTCCAGAGAGCAGGTAGTACTTATTGCAGCCATAACAACCTTAGTTAGAGCGGTCAGGGATATCGACTCAAACACAGAGAAACCTGTAAAACTGGACAAAGTGGCAGCACAGTCTGATCCCCCAGCACTTGACAGGGGTATTCTAGATCGAATATCCTCTACTCTATCATTAAAATACTCCATAAAATCTTGTGCAGAGAGGTCAGTGCTTTATGACTGGCTGCTGATCCTGTGTTAGCCTAGAGACAGTGTCAAATAAAAGCCTTGGGCTGTGCTTATTATTCATAATCAAATTTGAATAAAAGGCAGCCTTCACAGAAGACATCTCAGACTGGTAGGCGGACAGGCTGTCATGCCATACTTGATAGTGAACTTCCAGCTTAGAGCGATGCCACGGACGTTCATGTTTTCTACAGGTCTTTCTTAGAGTTTACAAGTCATCATTTAGCCAGGGCATAGGATTTTTCTGAGGCAACTTCTGAGTCCTTGCTCGGGCAACCAAGTCCAACAGACCCCAGAGAGCACCGTTAAAGTTTCTAGTAAGACAGTCCACTGATGAAGATTGACTAAAAACTAAGTCGACCATGTCCGGCAGTCCCATGTTAAAATGATTTAACGCTCTGGGGCCAATATATCGAGATGACCTCAGGTTTGGCAACACTTTCCCAGGAACAAAACGGTGAGGGATGAAAATATCAAATAATATCAACGAGTGATCTACAATTAGCAAAACACATTTCATTAATCGACACAGACAATCCATAGCCTAACACCAGATCTTATGTATGTCCACGCTGATGTGTTAGTCCAAACACAAACTGTGTGAGGTTAAAAGACTCAATCACATTTAAAAAGTCATTGACTAGTGGCTTATCAGCACAGCAAATGTGAATATCAAAATCACCGACAATTAAAATCCTGTCATAATGAACAATAAATCTGGATAAGAAGTCTGCAAACTCTGAGATAAAATTGTCATTGTGCTAAGGTGGACGATACATCACAGCAATCAAAACAACCGCGGGTTTATTTATCGTAAAATGTTGCAATTCAAAGCTGTTATAAGGATCACCATATGAAATCAGTTTACATTTAAAACTGTCCTTAAAAAGTCAGGCAACTGCTCCCCCTCTTCCAGTCAGTCTAGGTGAGCTGAAGAAGCTGCTGTCAGGAAGGCAAAGTTCCATTAGTGGCGCTACTTCCCCCGTCACACATCCATGTCTCTGTTATACACATTAAATCCAAAGCATGGGAGTTGCAAAAGTCACGAAGGACAAAATTCTTATTGGAAAGGGACCGGGCATTCAGGAGAGCCATCCTGACTTTTACCTCATCATCAGCTGGTCGAGCTGATGCCAACTGATGATGATGATGTAATCCAGCAGGTGCAGGTTTTCCACACACACACCGGCACTCATGCTCCGCCTCCTTCTCCTCCGCACACAGCAGAGATTTGTGATGAATGAATAAATGAGTGGGAGAGGTAGGACATACCACAGCAGGAACCTTAGTGTCATGTGGCCAGAGAGGGGAAATGATGAGCAGAAACAAACTATGAGCTGCCATACTAGTAGTAGAAGAAGACTCCAGGGAGGGGGTGTGGGGTGTAAACAGTCATTCAAAATGGAGCCGACTGTATGGCATGCTGCATGTTAGCAACCAGCATTGAGCTACCCAGTTTGTTTGGGTGGACTCCATCCTTCCTGTAAAAAGAAGGACGGTTCCAAAACAGATTAAAATTGTCAATAAAACCAAGGTTATGAGCGCTGCAGGTGGACTGGAGCCAGGTGTTGAGACTGAGGAGTCTACTAAAACGTTATGTGCCCCAGGACAGCGTTGGTAGGGGATCACTGATAAAAACGGACTTTCCACAACTTTTTAACAAATTTAAGAGGTCGTTAAAATCATTTTTTTGTCAGCTCAGGTTGCCGATGGATAGTGTCATTACAGCCAATGTGGACTCACACCCGGACTACAGAGGATGGAAGAGACTGCAATAACCCAGGTAGTTTGTGGAGGATGTCTGCGACGGTGGCTCCGGGAAAAAAAAAGTTTGTGGTGGCATTGACAAAACAGATGTTTCTGGTGATGCTGTCACCCACTATCAGAGTGGTAGGATCGAACAGGCGACGAGGAGAAAGAAGATTGTGGGACTTATGGCGGGCCGGCGAGTGAGACGAGTCAGTGGCATCAGGACTGGGAGGACGATGGAGCAATGGAGCACGGCCTCCTTCAGAATCCTGCGCCGGGAGGAAAGCTGCTGAGTAAGTTTATTTGTGGGATTTTCAGCCACCCTGGCACCACCAGTGCAATCTACTACTGGCAATGGGGGAGTAGCAAGGTTGGCAGGAGTTTTGGACCTGTCCTGGAGCAGTAAAGGATGAGGCGCGGGGGCCCTAGCTACATGGGTTGTCGCTACCGGGTTGTCTTCAGTCAAGGCAGCATATCGATTGGAGAGGCTCAGGCGAGGGGGAGAGGCAGACCTGTCCAAGCCTCTCTTGTGGCCTCGCACCACCACCTCAGCCCAGGTTGGCCCATGGTCCGGGGTTGAGCAGGAGGGCCGTGGGCAGGCAGATGGGTCCCACACAATTGTGTCATGGAAAGTTGCGCTCAGCGAGCCTAACTTTTTGGACTGTTCGGCCATCATTAAACTGGACAACCGTGGGAGACGGCTCATAAAACTGGATAACAGTAAGTCCTTCCTCTGCAATTCATCTGAGAGCCATTGAATATCCTCCTTAAAGTCAGAAATCTTCTTATTTGCCTTTTTCAGCAGTTCACTGTCATCACAGGGCACGGCAGGCATTGTGATTCCTTCTCCCATATGTATTTTTACTGGATCAGTGTAAAGTGTTTAGCTATCTTTACTCCACTGTGAACATTTACTTATTCCACTTTTCTGGCCAGTGTGCTCTGAAAGCCAAAAAAGAAAGAAAATACAGTAACACATTATATACGCACGCTCATAGTCAATTTCTGCTGGCTCTTGGCTTTTCAGCTCGACGTGTCATTCGTAATGTTAAGAACCTTGGAGTTATTCTAGACCAGAACCTCACGCTTGAGTCCTATGTTAACAATCTAATCCATTCATGCTTTTTTTCATTTTAGAAACATCTCTAAAATCAGGTCTCTTATCTCTTTTCATGATCATCAAAAAGTGATTCATACTTTTATAACACCCCATCTTGACTACTGGAATGCTGTTTTCGCTTGCCTGGGACAGAACTCAATCCAGCTGCTTCAGGGTGTGCAAAATGCTGCAGCCAGACTTTTAACTACAGCACAGAAGCATCATCACATTTCACCCATTTTAGCATCACTTCATTGGCTTCCTGTATGTTTTAGAATTGATTTTAAAATTTTACTCTAGACTTTTTAGGCCTTGCATGCCATAACACCAAGCTATTTGGCTGGGCTTTTAAAATGTTATTCTCCAGCTCATAGCCTAAGATCCTACAACAAGGCCGTGTTAGTTATCCCTTGCTCTAGGCTAAAGACCAGGGGTGACAGGGCTTTCGCTGTGAGAGCTCCCACCCTCTGGAACAACTTATGAAGGTGAAGGTTATGATGATGGTTGAAGGATGGTGGCAGTGGCTGCTGGACTGGAGATGTGTGAAGAGGGGAGAGGAGGCGTGGCAAAAGGACTGGGGTTGGAATCGAATCTGAGGAAAAACAGGTTCAGTTCATTGGCCCATTGCTGGTCTCCTTCAGCTGTCCCTCTGGCTCAACTGTGTCCATCTCATGATCTGGTTGGCACAGTATTCTCCACATAGCAGTTGATGTAGTCCGTGATGCAGTGGGTCAGGCTGTTGATGTCATCCTGGTGCGAGCTGCAGACTCTCCCAGTCTGTGATCCGGAAACAGTCTCTCACGTACCCCTTTTCCACCAAGGTGGTTCCAGTGCTAGTTCCAGCGCTAGTGCTGAGGTGACCCAGCGCTTCCCAGCACTGTGGTCTTCATCCAAAGTTTAAAAAAGTTGGAGGGAGCGTGCAGAACAAAGCAGAGATACAGTGCAAGATGGCTGCTGCAGGCTGCGACCGAACCATCGAGCAGTTGCCCAACAAGCTACAGATGCTTAAAAACAATACAGAGATTACAGACAGGAGATGAAATGCAGTGGCAGTGGTCAAACACGAAGAAATCCACAGTTTGACCCTCGAGGGGGTCGACCGCCGAATCAAACGACCAGGGCCCTCAGGGACTGAAATACACAGTGCAGATAAAGGTAAATCCCTGTTCATGGTAGCAACCTCCATCAGTACTACAAACAACAATTGAACAGTGAGCTTCATTATCTTTCATGAGGTAATTGAGCAGCAGTTCAGTAAAGGTCAAAGGTAAATCAAATGTAAGACACAAAATAAAGAAACTTGACTCCTGGGAGACCCGGAACTTTTGCACAAACTATGCTGAAATCGACAACAATGGTGTCCCACCAGTAGCACAATTGTGGATGTGCCCAGGCAGCAGGTGGCCTCCGCCTCGCAATCACCCAAAAGACCACCTGCAAAGATTTACATTGATCTTATCAATTTCTTATTGTGTTTGTATAACTGCTATGTAATTGATGCAAGCGTAGCCAAGGCTAAGTTACAAAGCTACAGGTTTGGCAAACAACTGAATCCAAATATCTTGGATCATTACCTGTCTCCTCATGTGAAATCGACGTTTGATGTAATTCCATCAAACACGGAGACGTTGACAATGACAGCTTATTCTTATGCTTCCTTCTTCTTCTATGTGTTTTCTAGTGATTTGTAATCAATGTAATGGTGAATTACTGCCACCAACTGCTAAACTGGTGGTGCTCTGACATACTCACATTTCTACACTGGTGTAATGACATGGCTCTGAATTGGCTCCTTGCCAGTGGAAAAACAAAGTGGTTCTCTGGAAGCACAGGACTTGAACCAGCTAAGCACTGGCACTAGCACCAACTCCAAACTAGTCCCAGGTTCTTCTTGGTGGTAAAAAGGGGTAACAGACTTCTGTGCAGGCTCTCGTCTCACCCTGGTTGTGTATTCAGGGAGCAGATGAACGAGATTGTGATCAGAACGACCGGGCGAGAGCAGGGGAAAAGGGTGATTGTGTCCTTTATATTAGCATTCAAATGTCAAGTGTCTTGTTCTCCCTGGTGTGGCACTTCAAATACTGGGTGAATGTGGGGAGAGTGGAAAAGAGTGAGGCATAATTGAAGGCTCCACTGATGAGCAGGAGGAACTGTGTGTGCTGCGTTTGCATGCGAGTCAGTGCGCTGGGGAGCAGCTCATAGGCTGCTGCTGTGTCGGCCAAGGGAAGGTTGTAAGCAGTTAACACCATAACGTGAAAACTCCCTCGGGATGTGATGGGGCCAAATGCCAACCACGAGTAACTCGATGTCTTTGGTGCAGACATGTTCTTTAATGGAGACATATGTGCAGGGTTACACCACCTCTCATTAATGAGCACAGCCAGTCTCTCTTCTTACCAGCCACATTGCGGTCTGCACGCATAAGTTTAAATCCTTTCAACGAAACAACAGAGTCCGGTGTGAGTCCATGCAGCCTCTTCTCTTCCTCCGTATCTCCGCTCTTCCTCCATCTACTCTGTGTAGAGAGCAGGGCCGCGTAGAGCGAACAGCTGATCCCTGGTCCCGTGCACGAACCTGAGTGGGTCCCTTGACAAAGTTACAAAAAATTCAAAGAAAAGAAGTACAAAAGTACAAAAGCACTGAAAATGGTCTCCTCGTGTGCATAATTGCAACACAAGTTGACCACATTAAAGAAAAAGAGAGAAAAACACCAGAAAAAAAGTAGAAGAAAAAGTAAAGAGGGGCAGCACTGCCGTAACCTACTGTTGCTCATGCAGTGCCATCTTGGCATATAGCGCTATAAAATTATTGATTTTATCTCTGCTCATTCACGAGTTTACATCAAACAGTTGTGACCAAGAAGTGTGCGGTAAAATGTTGCCTCATTAAACATCCATCAGTCTGCTATAAAAACAATTTGCGTTGGGAGCATTGCAGACCGAGCAGCATTCTTCATTTCCAAACCATCGGTGAAGGTTGCGAGGAAAGGAAAGCGTGTCGTATGTTGTGCGAATTAGGTATCTGATCCTTGCCTGTGGGATCTTCCACAGGTAAGACCAACTGATATTCCGGTTGACTATTCCCTCCCAGGTTGTCCGGCTTCCTTGAAGGCCCTGCGGCACGGCCTGGATTCTGTAGCATTCTTCCTCTATCCTCGTCACCTCCACCACGACCATCTCCTTCCTCTTGTTGCGGGTGACCTTGGACCAGAACCGTGGTGTTTCTCCCCATCCTAGCCCTGCTCTCCCTGCCTGGACTGTGCCCATGATGTCCTGGTGGTGGAGCCTGCTGACAGCCTGGTTGACCTCAGTTTGGGTGTTCCACTTTCGGCCAGTGGGAACCTTGGCATTGGCGTTCCTCACTGACTGGTCTTTGGGCTCTCTTAGCTCAAGAATCAGCCTGGACTTCTCTTGCATGTGGCCCAGACTGATAGACCTCAGCGGCAGTTGCATTGCGTTCTTCCCGAGCAGGCCTGTTACAGAAAGGCAAGGTGGCATAATAATACATTTCATTTGCGGGTGCCTTTCACAAACTCATGCCAGTCACATTCAGCAACAGTAAAAAGAGATGTGGAATCACCCCTATATGGTGTACCATTTCATGAATTGCTTATCTTATTGACATTGCTGAAGGTGTTTTCTAAGGCCTAGAGTGCCGTAGGCCTAACACGAAGCCTCAAGATGATCGAGGTCCAACATCAACATCCAGCGAACGAGATATCAACCCAGACCTCCATTTAAAGTGAGCAATGTAAATGTTGGCTCTTCCATGATTTTTTTCCTTGACACTGAATCAGAGGCTAATGAAGACCAAGATCCCCCAAAAAGTTTTGTCAAAATGTTGCTTATTGCACTGAACAGACCTGCCTGGAAGAAATATATTTAGGAAGGAGAAGCACATCATGAAATGGAACTCCATTATGCCACAGAGATAAAACAATTACCTGAAGGAAAAGTAAATTGTCACCAACCACCTCCACCAATCTCCACATTGCACAAAAGTTTGTCAGTCCACCTCTACAGCCATCTGAACTCTCATAGTAGATGATCCAGTGGAAAGAATAGCCATACTGTTGGAATCAGAATCAGAAATAATTAATCCCAGAGCCTGCCCTGGATTCTGGTGCTGTGCTCACACTGTCGGGCAGTGTTGATATTATAGGCCTTGCACACAGACACCATAAATGTTGTGCTTTAATGTTATTGGTTACCAAAATGAGTAAAATATTGATATTGAGATATTAATGGTAGCTATAAAAGAATAATGGGAATTAATTTACATCGAATCCACCCCAGGGCACCAGATAACCCACTGTTTATTTGTTGGGCCATGCATCGTAACTTCGTTCAGTGCATCTCTGAAGTATTCTGAATGACAATAAAGGTATCTGTATCTGTAACTGAGCTTCGGCTATGCTTGCGTCAATTGCACATCAGTTATACAAACGTAATAAGAGGCTGATACAATCTCTGTAAATCTTTGCAGGTGGTCTTTGGGCTGATTACGGGGTGGCGGTCGCCTTTTACCTGGACACATTCCCGATCGCGCCACTGCTGGGACAACATCGTTGTCGAGTTCAGCGTGCAACAGTTTATGCAAAAGTTCCGTGTCTCCTGGGAGCAGAGTTTCTTTTATTTTGTATCTTACATGTGATTTGCCTTCGACATTTATTGAATTGCTGCTCAGTTACCTCAGTAAAGATACTGAAGCTGACAAGACTGTTCAATCGTGGTTTGTAGTATTGATGGAGGTTGCTACCACGCCATGTGCAGTTATTTACCTTTATCAGCTCCGTGTGTTTTAGTGCAGGTTGGTGTGAGGTTTAGAAAACTAATCAGACATACAAATAGAAGACAAACAGGCTTCTTCGTTGACATGTTTTTATTAAAAAGTGCAAATAAAGTCATTTCAGCGTGAGCTCCTCCGGCACGTCACCATCCGACCCACCAGTCCTGTGTAAAAGCACAACAAGTTAATACACAAAAACGTTTTAACAGTGCAGTAAAGTATACTGCGTTACTTTATGTGGCATTAGTAAATTAAAACTTTTCTTCTTTTGCTATCGGATGGTGTACAGGGGTTGCAGTGTGGTCCTGGTCTCCTCTTTGGTGTGACTGGGTCATGGTCTGCACAAATCTTACCAGATCTGATCTGATGAGAGGCCGAGGAGGAGCAGGATGCGGGGGCACCCACGGTAGGATGTCAACGGCGGGCTGCAGGCCGGCGGTGTTCGCGGCGCCACGTCCAGGCTCGTTCGCTCTGTAAACAAAACACACCGCGGGTTAATTAACGTTCACGACACTCTGCTCATGGAAACCTTCGGTGAAGCCACAGGAGACGCGATGCCAGCACATAATTAAACAAAATAACCCAAACTTTGAATAGTTTAAATCTTGCTCGCACGTTATTTGACTAGATAATATGGACCAACCTTACGTATCTGCTCATAAGTCGCACGTTATGGACACAATATACGCGTATGAACTACGTACGAATGTGTTTGTGTAAAGTTAGAATAGCTTGGCTGGCTTTAAACATTATAAAGACGTTAAACCTACGGCGGTTCGGCAGCGTTGGTGGTCGTTGGCGACTCCTCCATCATCGCTGTGAACATGACCGAAGCTGCGGCCGAGTTCGGGGCCCCGGTCGCTTGGTTCGTCGGTCGGTCTCCCAGAATGTTGTGCAATACGTCAAAATGTGGATTTTTCCATGTTGGACCACTGCTGCTGTGTTTCACCTGCGGTCTGTGGTCTCCGTGTTCCTTTTTAAGCTTCTTTAGCTTGTTGAGCAGCTGCTCCTGGTCCACTCATAGCTTCAGCAGCCATCTCTCGCTGTGTCTCTGCTTCATTCTGCATGCTCCCTCAAACTTTTTTGAAGCTCAGAAGAAGACCGCTGTGCCAGGAAGCGCTGGCTCTGCTCAGTCCACTGCTGTTTGGCTTTGCTCTCATATTTCGCTTCACACACGCTTTTGTTTTAAAAATGGCGCTTCGGCATCCTCGCGCTATCAGTAAGCCCCGCTCCCGCCCCATGACATATCGGTTCTTGCGCTTGAGGTGTTGGTGCCTGCCTGGAACCAGTTTTGAGAGCCAAGAGCCGGTGCTTCGGCGGTCGAAACACAAAGAACCGGTTCCAAGTTAGGTTTTGGCTCCGAACTAGCACTGGAACCAGTTTGGTGGAAAAGGGCAACAGTAAATGAAATTTAGATACCTGTATTAAACAGTCAACAATTTCTCCACAATAAACACACATGTGTTCGACAAATAACCAAAGTCAATACTGGGCCCAGATCACTAAATAAACAAAAAACATCCCAGGTGATTTTAAGTCAGTGACTGCAGTGTAAATTCAGGCCACAGAATCGCAAGTTCTGATGTTCTCCTTTCAGAATATGCAGAAGAACTGTAATTTTATCCTACCACCTGGCAGGATCAGCAAAGTTCGGCCAGTCCAAAGGAAATCCAAAATGAAACTCTCTCCAAATCAACTGACATCAGTGGATAGTGGTACAGTTGGCTTGCCACCTCTGGACTATATCAGCATGCAGAATCATACATCCAAAAAAAATATTCAAAATATCCTATCTAACATTCTGAATCTTTTCTTCACAGTGGTAAGCTTTCATTTTTACTATTAGGTTTAACAGTGTAAACCAACCAAAAATGTTGCAAAAAGGCTCTTCTTACCCAAAGGAATATGTAAACGGCACTCTCCTGAAGCCTCAAAATGGTGACGGTGCACAGCCGACACACTACAGGACAATGTACCCTTTTCAGTGTATTGTACTGTGCATTTAAGTCACATTTTGTGCACAAATGTGCACTTACACACATACATACTCTTTATAACCAGTGTCACTCAAACAGTGTCAAATACATTTTATTAAGTTACGTTAAAACAGTTCACTGAATGGCATTAGCCGATAGCATATCATTCCTATGAGCATGGCTCACAACACAGCTCCCACCATTAACATTTCATTGTCATGAATTTCCCATTTCGGAACCGTTCAATTCACCCAGAAGAAACACAAAATGTCTTGATAGAATAGAGTTTGCCTCACTGGTAGTTATCCAGGTCTTTTTCTGACAAGAAAAACACCTCCTGCCCCAAGTTGAAGAACTACGTCTCTGTGCTTTCTTTGTCTTCCTAGTTCACAGTGATCACAAGGGGGCGAAGTTCAACTTACTTACACTAATGAGAATTTCATGTTAAAATGAATCTGTTTCCTTTTAAATCAAACTAAACTGTATGAATTTCTTGTATGCTAAAGAGCAATTTTATCCTTTTTTTAAACACAGTACAGTAATTATTTATATGAACAAAGTTACATTTGATATTATTTAAACCTACAGTCGTGAATGCTGTTGCTGTTACAACTGAACTTCATCCTGTGGATAAATCCACTTCTTTTTAACCTTACAGGTGAACTATGACCATGATGCTGCTGTTGTAAAATGATCAAAGTGAAGTTGTAGCCACACTTTTTTGAAACCTCACAATGATGATATGGTTCTATGTTTTTTTCTATTTCTCTTGCATATATGTATTCATTATATTCATACAGTTAATAGACTCTGTGCAGAACCCTTGTGACGTACTTCCAGGGTACGATTTGCCGTTGGGGATGGTAGAGGCACCCCCCACGTGGTCCCCTGGTTTACATGTCCTACCCTCTGCTGAATTATTTTTATCCCCTGTGGAGATAAAATCTATGGCCACCAGCCAAAGTATTTTTACCATTACATTGTAATTGATTATGTGATTTTGATCCGTCATGTTTGCAAACAGCAGTTTAGGGCAGCCGGTGATCAGCAGAGCAGTTCTCGGTCTACAGCTGGCTTCCTGGACTGGCCTGGCCTGGTGGAGACTGAGGAGGAGATTGTTAAACCTGATCCTGATATCCCAATGCTCATGGACCATGGTTATGGAGCCAGTTGCACGGTGTATGTCGACTGGGAGCAGTAAAGTTGATCCTACATTTATTAACTTAGCTTGATAGATTTGTAGATATATTACCTGGTGTAAAATCTGTTGTCCTCTGGTGATGAAGCAAACCGCTGGACTCCAAATGAGTTCTGCATGTGTAGTGTTTGGAGCTGCTGTCTCAACACGTTGATTTCCTCAAGTATTTTTTCATACTGATACCTGCACAAACCATATGTCTGTTTTTGCGCCATCACACACACTCTCCTTAAATGACCATCATTTCATGTCTTGATGCTCATTAGAGATTGTCATGAACTTGTTGGCTGGGCATGCTGTTTCAAAAAGCTGGAAAGCAAATCAGTGTGACTTTTTGCCCCAAAACTGAATTGGAAAAGCTGATATATATCTGAAAAAGAGTTCACAAAATCAATTTTTAAATGGCATAGATTAATACCTATGTACAGTTCTGCACATGCAGTCATACAATGAAAACATCTGATGAAAAGTCATTCATATATGGCAGTACCCATACAGGTGGTGGTAATGGAACAAAAAGTGGTTTGCCAACCACCATTAAATAACTGAAGAAGAAGAACAACAAAACAAAACACAAAATTCCACCAAAAAGCAGAAAGCAGTAGAAGAGTAACTATACTAAAATCTGAGATGTTTCATGCTTCCTGCATAAACACCATTCTGAGTTTTTCACAGCTTTGCTTTGTGGACTCAGATGCCAGTAGATAAGAGGGAGGGAAATTCACCATGCGGATCACCTCTGATATTAGATTCCTACCTTCAGTCTTTATATATTCTTCATTCTGTTGTTGTTTGGTTTTATTTAAACCTATTGTCCTGTTTTTGAGCAATGCTGCTGTTGCATCTGAATTTTTGTCTTGGGGAAAAAGTCGTGATTTTAACGTTACATAGCTGAACTATGAGTGTTATATATGCTGCTGGTCGAAACAGTCAAAGTTAAATTGTATCCAGATGATATTTTTGTTGTGAAACTTCAGCATATTGATCTGAACAGCATTCCTGCAGGTCTGAAGCGTAATGACCAATGATCCAATATTTTCATATTAATTGGGATTACAACAATAAATATCGGACAGGAGGATGGGCAATTACTCTGACAGCAATTTCACTTCACTGTTGTAGCTCCTACTCTGTTATTTATGTAAATTATAATATTGGTAATGAATCATATTTTTCACCAATATATCCCCATTAATGTCAATCCGCATTAAACGCACAATGTAAATATGCACCTTTTCTGTCTTCAGAACACTGTGGTTTCAACACGATCGACTTTCATCAGTAACATCTGCCGTTGCATACACAAGTATCTAGTGTAAGAGTAAAGTGTGTAAATCCTGAGCAATTCAGCTTCGCATCTTTCCTTGACCCCGTAACATTTTTCCCATTGGTGTTAAAGAAAAATTACAAGGAAAAGGTGATTGGAAGGGCTTTCCGACTCCACTCCACGAGTGCCTCAGTATGCCCACGGTATGAGCAGGGACTTTGGAGGTGAGCTGTGGGTTTAGGAATCACTCCTCCTGATCCATTTCTCCACAGCCTGAGGAATCTTGGACCTTTTCTACTGCTATCTGGAAAAATCTCAAATGAAATGGCCAGCAGCTATTGAGATGCCATTTAACGCCTGTGGCTTGACAGTCCATTATTTCATCCTGCTGGTGTGAGATGGAGAGGTTGGAGGCAGACAGACAAAAGGATAATTCAGCCTTAAAGCCAAGACTAAGACTTCTATTTTGAGGGTGGGCAGCTAACACGTATGATCTTTAACCATTAGTTCATATCAGCATATGACACACTCAAAGAAATTTAGACATCGAATCTAGTTATTAGAGGATAAGCCACGAGGTAACACTGGTGTTAAATAATTTGAGTGTGCTGAAACAAAGTGCTTGGTTCAAAGTTAAGTGAAGTTGCAATCACTGCTTACTGTTAGGTAGTTCAGAAATCATGGATATTCCAAAATGACTACCCAGTCATGTACCGTGTGTGCGTGATCCCAACATGCAAAAAGCGCTGCATACGGCATTCATAGTATGAGATAAGTTATGACAAACATTAAGAATTTATACATCAACAGACATCTATATGTATTCATGATGATATAATATGACATTTGAAAATATATCAGTCACAAAAAACATTTGTCTGTAAATTACTTTTAGTACTTTAAAAAAATCTTGTGGGCAATTATAGTCTGAACAATTCCCCAGAAATTAGTATTTGTATCTTAACACATTGAAGGATAATGCATACAGAAATAATGATAAATCCAACAAGCTTTTATTAGGTTTACAAAAAAAACTTTACAAAAAAAAAACCTTTAAGGGTTTGCTTACTGTCACTTACTGATGAAAATTTTGTTCATTAGTCCCAGTTACTTTATTGTCTTCGCCACCTATTTATTTTTGTTTTTGATGTTGTAATCATCTACTCTGCTCTAAATAATGCATGTAGACCTCTAATGTATTATTTCTTAA